>CM030855.1:5860214-5972714 GCA_018105865.1 Metaphire vulgaris
AAAGAAATCAAAAGAATATTGCCCTGGGAGGAAATGTCTTCAATGTGTTAAGGAGAAGGTATTCAAAAGACATGATATAAACTTGAAATTGAAACTGTGAATATTAAACGAGGAGTCATTCCAGTACTTGCATACTGAGCAGAAACGTGGAATATAACCGCAGCATGGAAAAAGGATAGACGCATGTGAAAACAAATGGCTAAGAAGGATCATGAGAGTTGGCTATAAAGAGCATGAACAAACAAAGAAATCAGAGACACGACTGTTTGGGTCTTTTATGTCAGTAACCTTTGAAGAAAGAAAAGAATGGAATGGCTGGGGCATATATTTGCGAATGGAAAACGTTTCACTGCCAAAAATAGCATACTATCATAAACAGAAGGGTAAAAAGAAGTCAAGGACGGTTTTTTTCAAGATGGACGGACTGCATAAGCAAAGACCTCAACACGGTGGGGCTCAAGCTGGAAGGGAAAACAACTGGAAGAAATAGGATGACTCTGGAGGAACTGGTGAGCAACAGAGAAAAGTGGAGAGAATCTGTTTCGAATCAACGACTGGACACAGTCAAAGATGACTGAGAGAGAGAGAGAGAGAGAGATATCTCACTTAAATTTTGAAAATTTTAAATGCTTTACTTCATGTGATCTACAGTATAATGACCATTGTAATGAATGCTGCATTTGTAACAGGCCTGATTAATTAAAATGATTAAAATCATAGAGTTTTTGATCATTTGTCCGCATCTTGAATTTTCATAGACCACCTAATTAAATTAATTTTCATGGCGCTTGATTCCCACTCATCAATCCTATATGACTTTAATAGTATAGACCTCAAATGGCTTTGTAATGTCAGGGATTTTTAGAGATGCTGTGTAGTAAGACTTTTTTGTAAACAATCGTTTACTTTGCTTTTTAGATTTAAAAAATGGAAGTTTGCCCGATGCTGACAATCATACACGCCTTGTACTATCCTGTCGTCAGAAATTGTGCGATCGATTTCCTTAAAAAGAAGTTTACAATGTGTCCACATTGTCATCATGGAAAAATTCCAGTTCGGTCAGAAAAATTGAGTGTTGATGTGGTCACAAAGTCAAAAAGTCTATTGGGGCAGGCCAAATAAGGCGTTCAATTTGTTTCAAAACAGTCTCTTAAGAAAAAGTCAGTATTCGAATTGTATGGAAAATTCCTATTTAAACTTGTGCAGGTTCAAAGAACACACAAACTATTTATTCAATTTTGCCTTCTATTTCTTAGATTTTTACTAAATTGTTTTAAAGTCACTGTTTGGTGAATATTTCTGTTTTATTGTTACTGTTGTAATTTTGCAAAGGTATTCCATACAAGATTTAATAAAGTTTCTCATTTCAGCTAATATTTTCTGCATTCATGTCAAAATAGATATTATAATCACTTGCCAAAAGTCCATTTGTTTATTTCTCCTGAAGCATTATTTTCATTATCAGATTGAAATTGTCATTATTCACAGAGAGCTGTGTTGATGAGTGATACCATGTTAGGTTGTAAGTATTGTTTTTATATGGAGGGGGCTGGAAGATGGCAGATCGATAGCATGCTAGACAGGCATGCTGAAGGAGGAACAGGTTCAATAGGAGCCTTCATTCGCCAGATGGCAGTGGCAACTGAGTAGCGGCTTACTGTAAACAGTCACCTTACATGAGAACACTAGCCTCATGTCATGTAGCTTGCACCAGTCTCTGGCTAAGGCCCTGGAAACGAAGATCAGTGCCACCCTGGAAGCCTTGAGGTTAGCCTTGAGTGCTCGGGGAATAACTTCAATTTCCTTTTTTATTGTTTTAATATGTGATCATCGTAGAATATTGCTTCATAGAATATTGCCCTGGGAAAATTTACTTTGATGTGTTACAAGGCAAAAGGTTCAGGAACATACGACGGAATCTGTGGCGATGGACGAGGAGTCCTGTGACAACAGTGAAGGTGGAGAGCAGCTAATGCTGCCAACTGAAACCAAATATATTTTGCAGTCAATATGGCAAAAGAATGATAAAGTTTTCCGTCGTCTGTTTGGGTCTTTTATGTGCGAGGAACCTTTGACGCTTAAGGCTGCTTATCCTACGGATACCTTCTTCGTTAATTCACTTCTTGTTTCACCGATCAGGATGAGACCAGTATGAACTGCATTTGAAGAACAAGTATTTTCGGTGGTTTTTTTCAGTGGGAACTCATGGGAACAGCTATTCCCACACCTGGAGAAAGTGATATATATATATATATATATATATATATATATATATATATATATATATATATATATATTCATATATATATATATATATGTATGTATGTATGTATATTGATGTGCAATAATGTGTGTTTTACTTATAATCTTTCAGTTCTTCTTTCGTTTATCAGTTGCACTTGATGAGCAAAAAAGGTCATCACCACTTTGTGACACTTGATAAACCCAAAAAATCATCATTACCATTAAAAATATTAAAAAATTATAAACTTTCTAGTGGCCCATGGGAATTTCTTTCGACAGCCCTGGAAATGAGTTCCCACAACTTTTTTCCTAAGATAAAGCACAGCATTTTTACTCAAGTTCTTGTAATGTTGATGAGTTTGGTTTACCTTGATTTTTTGACTTTTAAATAATGAATGATAAAGTATCGATGATGATGAATTTTCTACCCTAAGATAGGTTCAGTTGACATTTATGCCACCTGGGAATGATTTGGGTGGGATGGCTACTCATTGCCTTCCTCATAGATAATTATAATTAGGGGTGAACAACTTGACCAAGGTTGCTACATTGTGGCTAGGCAGATTCGAATCCATCAGTCTCCAGTTACATGGAAAGATCCTACCACTACTCCACCTTGCCCATGTGTGTTATGTTAGATATAGATAAATATTATTAAGTTAGCTGTTTATCAATTTTCTATTACTTGTGATTTATGAATATTCGTGAGTGACTAGTTGGCAGTGATTGTAGCATTTGTCAATGGTGATGCATTTGTTTCAGCCGGCCAAAATGAAAGGATCAATTATTGAGAACCCTTTAACGATGAACCTCAAGCATGTTGTCATGGAGAACAGACAGCTGAAGAGCCTTTTGTTGAAATGGAAGATGGAAAACTTAACGTCTGAAGTTGTCTCTCAGATTATAGTATGTTGATATGTTATACGTTCGTTAGTGTTCTGCGTGTGTCATTAATGTTAAATCTTTGCTATGTTATGTTATTGAGACAATCTTTGTAATTCTGTTAGCATGGCAAAGGCCAGAGGCATTTGGTCAGACTTTGTCAGTCAAATGAGAAGTGTTGAGATTCCTCCTTGAATATTCATTATGACCTGCTTTGGCCTTAGCTTGTGCTTTAAATTATTATTATTATTGTTGTTGTTGTTGAACTGACAATTTCTTGTGTGTCATATTACCAAATGTCAGGAGCAAGGGCAAATTACAGAGTCCAGCTTTGTACTAAAAGTAAATAACAGTAATCATATAAAAACAAACTTAATGGAATGCAGTGTAAGGCATATGAATGAATATGAATATGAAAAGAATATGATGCACTGGCTGAACTTCAGCAACTATTTCTTTATATTAAGTTTAATAATTTGGTTATATGATCATAGGTAAAACATACTCTGAAATTGTGGCTTCATATTTTAGACATGATTGTGCTGATCTTTTGTAAAATTTTTGTTATGGGCTCACTTTGGAACGAAAGTTTGCATGTGCTGTGAAAGTGACTTTGGCTTTGGTGAGATGCAATAAGTAGGATAAGTTTATGTTCCTTTATGTTTGATGTTTCTTTTTTGGAGTCGAGTGTGGAGAAAAACGTGGATGATTTATCGCTGGCCAAAGAAGTCCTTGATTCGTGGCACAAACTTCAACTTCGTGTCAATGCATGCTACGATAACAGACTCGGCAAGATGTTTAAGGATGCTACACGTGGAATAAAGCAGGTAAATGTAAAGTTTTCCCATGCTCGGATTCGAGCGTTAGGGCCGGCGCTGATCTCCGGTCTCTTAGGCATACAGTGACGCGGGTGGCAAACACCATTGACCTAGAGTAGGTTGCCAGTCAAACGTTTAGGCCTGCGCTTTACTTTGCAGTGAATGCTGCTTCTCTATTTTGATGTTACAACCGCCCTCTAGTGAGTGAGGCTGAGTTGGCCTTAGGGGCTTCTACAGGGTCGAACCCATTCCATGAGCATGCCTGCCCAGCGTGTAACCACTTCTGCCATCTTCCCACCCTGGCAAAGCAGGTCATCTTGCATTTCATGACTTTTATTGCTTGTAATGTCACCATCATCTGTGTAATACAGAATTGATATTGCTCAAGTCACTGAAATCAGATTCAACCTCATCAGCAAGTTTCTTTTCTCTCTTTTAATCATATCTGAATTGCCAGTTGTTTATACTGCATAAAATGTAACCAGTTGGATGGAAGAAAGACGATAGCTTTAGTAAGAAAAAGCTATATTAAATGTTTTATGAATCAAGTCTTGTATTTATTCAGGTTTTAGAACGGAAAGCAGGTACAATGCGAATGCACATGATGGGCAAGCGCGTTAACTGTGCCGCACGGTCTGTTATTTCACCCGACCCATATCTTGATACGCATGAGATTGGACTGTCTAAAACATTTGCAAAGCGACTTCAGTTCCCAGAGTACGTGAATGAGAAAAATGTTGTGGAACTTCAACAGATGGTGATCAACGGACCAAGTGTATATCCAGGGTAGGAAGGCGCATTTTCTATTTAGTACCTTTATATTTGTTACATCTTACTTGAGGCGACACAGCAGTCTGGTGGTTACTGGACTGGACTGCCAGCCATGGGGTCTGGGATTCAAGCCTTGGCTGTGGCAGAAACTCTTCAAGGTAGAGGTTGATAATACACCGGTCTCATTTGGCCGATGCCAGGAAAAATGAAGGCGCTGGCGCTATTGACTGATCTTCCGGATTGACCTGGCTCTAATTCTATTTGGATTTGGTGCGCCATTGGCTGATGCCCTGGGCATTATGATAGTGGCACTATAGAAGTTTATTGATTGATTGATTGATTGATTGATTGATTGATTGATTGATTGATTGATTGATTGATTGATTGATTGATTGTTCTCCAACAGACATTGCCTGTTCAGCCATTGCTCACACATTGCCTTTACCGATGTAGGTATTTTGGCAATCTTTTAGCATTGGTTATGGATTTTCTAAGATTATGGCTTTAATTTTCATAAATTACATCATTAAAGCATAAGTATACAGTATATATTTGTGTGTGTGTGTGTGTGTGTGTTATAAATGTACTGTGCGTTACTTTTTCAGAGCTGAAAATGTAGAATTTGAGGATGGAACGATTAAAACACTTAGTCTAATGACCGATGCTCAGCGTTTGGGTCTCGCAAAGCAACTGCTGACTCCTTCAGTTGGCAGCAGTTTCATTTCCAACAAAAAGGTTGACCATAGTTTCTATGCAGGTTTTGACTGATCGCACATCAGCTGTTCAGATGTGTAGGAACATTACTACTGTTTTGTTAAGTTGAAATGGAATCGTTAATCAATCACTAGTTTCAAGTTATACGTATGGTTATATTCATACATATGGTTATATTCATACCTATAGTTATATTCTATGTGTTAGGCCTGTCTGAATGCTACCTCAGCACAAATGAGCTACAAGTAGTTAAAAAAGCTGAATTATCGTAGAAGTGATATCGCATTTTTTTATTGTGTCTTCAGAAATTTCTTATTGTTGTGCTGCTTCCATCTGGTTTTTTTGTACTAAGTTGACTTCATATTTGCTTATTTGGTGTTCGCTATCCCACTGAGGAAACTACGAAGGAGGAACTTATTATTTTTTACATTGTTTTTCTGGGCTTTGTAATGTGCCCTTGCTCCAGACATTCGGTCATATGGCACACAAGAATTTGTCAGTTTAATAAGAAATAATAATGCTATTATCGCCAGAATCTCTATCTGCATATAAGTGAATATTTTGATATGGACACCAGTTTCGCTGGAAACATTAGAAAATGGCATGACCCTGATTTCTAGATCTTTTTGGAAATGAAGTAAGTACAGGATGGCACAAAAAACCGGACTAGTCACATTTAGGTTTGCATTTAATATGGTCCGGTTTTTTGTGCCACCCTGTAGATTTGCAGCTATTATTGAAATGCCATTGTGGAACACACTTAGCTGTTTTTTCTGCTATCGTAGGTCCATCGCCACGTGAAAGATGGTGATGTTCTAATTTTGAATCGTCAGCCAACACTTCACCGTCCAAGCATGCAAGCATTTAAGGTATGGCAAAATCTCTCTGACCTGCAGTAAATGTGCTTTTTCTGACTTTTGAAGGTTTGTGACATTTTTAAATGCATAATCTTTTTAAGATAGATTTCTGACAAGAAACTTCGATAGAGCCACATTTAATTGTTTGTCATGTTTTTCAGCTATCTCAATATTTGCTTTAGAAATTTACAAGATTTTAGAAAAATATATTTCGTCCAATTTGTTAATGTTTCACAATTTCAGTAATGAAATTTATTGTTTTTTTAGTGTTTTTACACTACATTAAACATTGAATTGCATTGCTGGTAACGTGGCAATCTATAATGCTACCTACCAGCTGTTATGCTTAACAAATTGTAAGACTTTTAGCAATGGCATGATTCGTTGTCATCAACGTTAAATAAACTTATCTATATTTTACATGGAGAGTCACAAATTTCTTGTTTTTTATTAGGGAATTACAGCACTTGGTGCCTTTCTTTATTATTAAAACAGTTTATAAAATAAAGTATTGTGATAAATGGTGGTGGTGATGCTTAAGATGCTGAATATCTTGCATACGTATAAAAAATATCAGATATTTACATTTGTATCTATCTGTGTAGATTTTAATTTTTGGGACTGCTTGTGATGATTAATGACATCTCATGTTCCTTTATGGTTTTGTTGAATTTTAAAATTTTTGTAGGCAAAAGTTCTGCCATCTGAGAATACACTTCGAATTAACTATTCGGCATGCAAGGCTTTCAATGCAGATTTCGATGGTGATGAAATGAATGCACATTTGCCACAAGATTATCTATCACAGACTGAAGGAACAGTGTTTGGTATTTAGTTCACTTTCTGTGATTTGATCATTTATGGTAATATATACTTAACATTTATGATAATTTGTGTCTTATTTTATATTTAAAATATTTATTTCTGTATAACTTTCAGGAACCACAGAAATGTGGTTTCTGCGAAGGATGCTGAAGATTTCATAGACGGAAAAGAAAACCAATGAAGAGATCTTGAATGGAATTGGAACAAAAAGAAGTCTGATGGTAGCCATAAAAAAGGCAGTTTTCCTTCTTCGAACACATAATGAGGAAGGAAGGCCTGGAGCATTTGGCAATAGCAGGAAAAGTGGAGTGGAAAAGAGAAAGAAGAAGGCAAAGAAACACCTATGTAGACTGCCTACAAGAAAGAATTGAGGGAGTAAAGAACAACATCTAATTAATAAAAAGATGTCAAGATCAAACAAAGTGGAAATCCATGGTTGCTAGCGTAGAAATACACAGCACCTGAAGAAGAAGAAGAACTTTCAAGATAATATATATTTGATCTGGAGGCATGGTAGGATTCTTGCCGTGCAATGAGAGGGTCACAGGTTCGACTCTTACCCTAGCCTCTGAATAAAGACCTTGGACAAGTTATTCGCCCCTAGTTGTCTCTGACGAAGGCAGTGCGGAAACCACCTCAGTCATCTCATCCCTGGATGGTGTAAAATCCAAGGCAGAGAATTCATCATCATCATGACCATCATCACCATTATCATCATAATCATCATCACCACCAACATCTTCATCCCACCATCATCATTATCATCACCACCATCATCTTCATCATCATCACAATCATCACCTTCATCACCATCATCATCATATTTGGCCCGATGCTTTTGATTAATTAATCAATATTTTTGTGCTAAATTGTAATTGTTTTTCATTGAGTTTGTGTGTGTTTGCTTCTTGTTAGTCGCAACTGAACATCAGTATTTGGTTCCTAAAGATGGCTGTCCAATCTCCGGTCTAATCCAGGACCATATGATTGGTGGCGTCATGCTGACTATTCGCGGACAGTTCTTTATCAAAGAAGACTACCACAAGTTGGTATTTGCAGCACTGAAAGATTTCAAGGGCAGGATTAGATTTCTTCAGCCTTCCATTGTTCGACCGTCTTGTTTATGGTCGGGAAAACAGGTGAGTGGGAAGTAAACTGATTGTGTTATACTGTTATTTATTTAGTTATTAGATTCATAACTTTTGCTTTTGAGAATTTGCTTGTAATTTTTTAAAATGAAAGATCACATTAGGTTGAGCACAGTTGTTAGTTATTTTGGTGTCTGATAAATATGATGCGATTTATGATATGGCTGCCAGTTGCAAGAGAGTACTTTGGAGATGGGAATATTTTGCCTTTTCGGTTAATGATTCTCATCTTACTCTGTTACTGACTAGAAGTAAAGGAGAACTGCGCGAAAACATAAATACCTTGATAACTCGACATGGTTTCTCACTAGCATTATGGTTATTTCAGCATCTGAACGATATGTGTTTGTGTTGGTTAATTTAAAGTGATAATTTTCAAAATTTCGATCAAATCTCAAATTGCAAGAGCAGTGATTGAATCACCATGAAAGATTTAACTAGGATTTAAACTGAATCACTGTTGAGATTTTTCATGATCAGTGATCACTTAGACTGATCTGTAGAATTGTATAAATTCAAAAAATTGTGTTTGTTTTGATTCTTTGTTATTGTTACATTGACGTAGGTTGTGAGCACTATTCTTTTAAATTTGATTCCAAGTGGAAAGAAGCCGCTGACGGTGGTTGGCAGTGCTAAAGTCAGGGACACGGTTTGTCAGATTTAATGTTTTCCTCTTTGCACGTGTTTTTTATGTATCATTTAACAATCATTATGAATTATGGCTGGACTGAATATTCGCTTTGCATTTGCTTCCGTGCTGAATAGTGTGATGAATGGTCTATTCGTATTTGTCCGAATAGTGTTGGTCAAAACGAATACGAATAGTTGTCATGTGACGTTCACAATTTTTATGCGTTTTGGTATGTGTTGTGTTTGTTTAATTAAAGAATAATTCTTCAGCTTCATAAATTAAATGTATGCGAATACGCTTGTTTCTATTGGCCAGCTTTCAAATAGCGCTGTGACAAATTTTTTTATTCATGTGCATGCACTACAAAAAGCAAAATCACTTCATGAACCCCTTTACAGCTCATGGTGGACCTGATGATATTCATGTGCATGCACTACAAGAAGCAAAATCACTTCATGAACCCCTTTACAGCTCATGGTGGACCTGATGATTAGCAATGTTGATGGTAATTGCTATAATAAATGTGTTGAACTGAATTATTTCTGTTTTGAAGGACTGGATAAATGTAAATAAACGCAAGTCAAGGCCTAAATCTGATGAAGACAAATATGAATTTTTGTCCGAAAGTAATGTAATTATAAGAGACAGTCTGCTGCTTGTTGGTGTCCTTGACAAGAATGCCTATGGTGCAACAACTTACGGTCTGGTTCATTGTTATTTTGAGGTTAGTAAATTGTTGTATCTTTCTTGTGTATAAAAGGTAAAGGTAGGTCCTGTACTTGAGTCCAAGCGCTGGGTTCTGATGCTTATCTCCGGTGTAGGCAATCAGCATTGTAGGTGGTCTATAAGCCATTACTCTGGGGTAGGTTGACATTACTTTCCTCAAACCCATGTTTTACCTCGCAGCTTGGTACTACTCCTCATTTTACAACCGCCCTCTAGCGAGTAAGGCCGAGTCTACCTTAGGGCTCCTACAGGTATCGAACCCGCGACCTCTGCTCTATCACCCGGCGTTGTTGCCACTCTGCTAACTTCCTGTCCCTTCTTGTGTGTAATAATATAATATTAATAGGTTTTGTGATAGTTTTGCATGTTTTCCACAGTTTTATAATCTTCACTGTTGCTAATAGCCATTCATATTCATATCTGCATTTTAGTAGTAAAATTGTGTATTTTTGTGCATGAACAGCAGAATTATGTAAATGAAATTATAGTGTGTTTGGACAGGAGAATTCTGTGGAGCCCAGGTTCTTTGGTGCATTCCCAGAAACTCAATTATGTAGCATTGGCCATGAGAATAATCCATACCAACTTCTGATAAGGCAGGCTTCATCTTCACTTGAAAGCTGACAAGCAAATATCACCAGCATATTTGCCCCTATGGTCAATTCCACCCAATATTGAATGTATCAGTGTATGATGCAGAAGCCCCTGATTTGGCAGGCACTTTCTAATGTCTTCTAACCATTTGAATTTTTCACTGTTAAGTTATAAATATCTAATGTATTGTAACTGAATGTCATGATTTTGAATTCATATAAGGCATACTGAATAAAATTATTCATTTGATTGTTTTGTTAATTGTGGCATGTCCTATTGGTGTTGTGTTTAAGCTTTATGGAGCTGAAGTCGCTTCTGTTCTTCTGAGTTGCTTGGCACGACTGTTCATAATGTTTCTTCACAATCACAACTCATTTACTATGGACATTGGCGACGTGTTGGTTACAAAAAAAGTAAGATAGTAGTAGTCCTGGTAGTTCACAATTAGCACTCTCAATTAGCCTGTTATATTCAGCATTTGTATGTGCACTATATTACAGTATAGTTATTTGTATGCTTATGTGTGAATCTTGCAAGAAGTCACAGTGGTATAAGAATAGCAATTGACAAGCAGACTTTTACGGAAAAGACGGATTGCTGAGTAAAGCAAGGAGTCATTATGTCCTAGTGTTAAAAACAACAATGTCTATAAGATTCTGAATGATGGAGTTCAAAATGTTATTTCCATATAATTGTACCTACTTCATTTTTTACTTGTTAAATAATTAAGTTCTTCTAAGGATGCTATTTCAAATACTATTATATTCAGGGCACGATTTGTAGGGGTGGAAAGGGGATTTTCCCCCCACTGCCCAACTGCACCCCCTTCTGCTACATCCCCCCACCACTACATCCCCCTCACTACTACACTTCCCCAACAACTACATCCCCCTCAAGCTCGACATATTCCCCTCACTGCTCCAGGTCACAAATCGCACCCTGATTATATTATAATAATATATTTTTGTAATAATAATTATAATTAAGTTCTTCTATAAATGTTATTATTAAGTTCTTCTACTGATGTTATTATGTAACTTTCAATGATTCTTTGGAAATAATAAATGATTATGATTAAAAAATGGAATTGAATGGGAAAGCTACCAAAGGACCTGCATTCAGCCAAGAGCCCAAGGGAAAAGAATGTCGAGTCAAAGAACTTGAGTGACATAGTTATATTAATGACACCTGTTGATAAAATTTTCTAAATGAAATTATGAATCGTTGTCATGTCTGTGAGGCTGTTCATGTATGCATGACAGTACATGTTGCAGTCTGATTGATTTATTTGAAAGGGTCAGAGAAGATGGAAAGAAGAAAGGAAAAAGTGCAGAGGTAGTAACATGGAGACATTTCAGTCGGCATTGAATCTACCCGGTGCGGATGAAAAAGAAATTCATAATTACATTGAGGCCTCACATTTCAGCACTGACCCTGCTGACCTCGCTACTATTGGCAACGACATCAAGCTCCAGCTGTCTAGTTTCCAGGATGACATCAAAAAGTATGCACTTACTGTTGCTGAATGCATGTATGTTAACTAAGTGGCAATCTTTTACTTAATTCTGTATGTCTATTGGCTTCATCTTAGCAATGTTTCATAGGTTAGGGAACTTCTTTGTGCGAAAAGTTGCCAAAAAATTAGGTGGATTAATTTTTATTATTTAAGAAGTAATTGGTCTTCATACTGAGTTTAATTGATAAAATAGTTCTTGAAATTTTTCTTTTCAGTTTTGAAGTCATTTTTAGATGCACTTTATTGTTTTACTTAGTTTAGTTTCTTAATTTGATGAAGGATGTTGGAAAGAGATCATTTATGTTAGTTTTAAGTTAGTTTATTCTTTTCTTGAAGAGCCTGCTGGCCAGACAATCTTTGGAAACGATTTCCAAAAAATGGTCTTCAGTTGATGGTCACATCAGGAGCTAAAGGAAGCATAGTAAGTATCAGATGCTGGTACAGGCATCACTTTGGATTCAATTCTGTGCTCTTTCTCAATGCTGAAGACATTAATGATGAAATGTTATTTTAGTGAAATTTGATATATCAGTCTGTGCTATTGTGGTGGGTTAATCTAATGGCTTTTAAGATTTTCTAAATACGGTGTGAAACTGAAATTAAGATTAGTGACCATCTATTTGTGAAACTGCTCAATCCCTGTCAGATCTTGAATTTTCTACTCTCAGGTTACAGAGAGTTATGGCTATGGTGAATTACTTTTCCTTTCTTCATATTTCACAGAAAAAGTTATTTGGTGCCACTGCAAAGAATGTAATGAAAAATTATTTGTGTTGATTTTTCTTCCTCTGTGGTTTTCCCACAGGCTTACTTAGCCTCCTAAACCACTTAAAATCACATTATTATTATTATTATTATTATTATTATTATTATTATTATTATTATTATTATTATTATTATTATTATTATTATTATTATTATTAATGGAAGCTGTGCCTGTATGGATGGTAGAAACTGATGATGTTTCAAAGAATACCAGAGAATTGACCTCAACGTGGATATATTGCTATGATATTTCACAGTGCTTCATATTAATGATGTCAACAGTCAGTTTAGAATTTTCTTGTGTGTTATTTTAGGTAAACTGTACTCAGATGGTTTGTCTTCTTGGTCAAGTTGACCTGGAAAGCGGTCGACCGCCTATGCAAATTAGTGGCCAGACGCTTCCTGGCGTGGCACCTTATGCTGCGTCAGCTCATTGCGGAGGTTTCATTGACCATCGTTTCCTTAGTGGAATCAATTTGCTTGATTATTTTTTCCACCATATGGCTGGGCGCGAGGCAAGAACAAAAATATTAAGACATATATGAATTACAATTTTTATAATGGTGTACAATATAACAGTGTATGTACTGTAGTCTATAGGTGTTTGGCTGCATTCTTTAAGGGTTTTGTGATAAAGCAGCATGTAGGCCATTGATTCATTGTATATGGAAGAGTTTTGAATGATTGCATATTTGGCAGTAATATTTTTGAAAATTTAGAAGCTGTGTACTAATTTTTCAGTTGACAGCTTATTTGTGTTTATTACTTATAAAATGTCCAAGGTAAGGTAAAGTAGTTCTATGCTTGATTTCCAATCATAGGGGCTGGTGCTTATTTTCAGTTTGAAAGGCAAGCACTGGCACAAGTGGCTTACAGCTGTAAACCTAGAGTAGTTTGGCAGTGATGTCTCTGGACCCACACGTGTTTGCTACCCATTTCTCCCGCAGGAACCCCTAAGGTCGACTCAGCCTTACTCACCAGAGGGCTGTTATAACATCATTTGAGGAGCAGCGTCTAGATGCCTGGCAATGATGAACTGCTGATCAGCACCGGCCCCAACACTCGAATTCAGGCATGGGGAAACTGTACTTTTACTTTTTACTAAATGATGAACTGCTGGGTTGGCAACTGGCACGATCCTTGATCAACTCAATCCTTGATCCATCCACGTTTAGTGTACTTAACATTGATGTACTGGTGGGAACTGGTCGCACAGTGCCAAGTAGGCCAATCTGTAATATATGTGCTGTAATATTATTAATTTGTGGAAAATATTTTAAGGCATGACGTGATGTTGAGAATGAAATTAATTGTTGAGGTGGATCGTGTTAATAGGGTCTGGTTGATACTGCTGTTAAAACCAGCAGAAGTGGATACCTTCAGAGATGTCTGGTTAAGCATCTAGAAGGACTGAAAGTCGCATACGATTTGACTGTCAGGGATGCTGATGGAACAATAATCCAGGTCCATAATTATAATATTAAACTAGAGCTTGTCCTTTATCAGCCTCTTTGACTGTTATGTCATCATAAATATCCAGTTGGGGCTATCCATATAGTATGTACATTGAAAAAAGGCATATTTTCAACCCTCTCCCCTCCGTTTGCACACCATACATGCACAAAATCTCCTAAATCCAACCTCCCCTCCCCCTCAGCAATGCGTATGTACTAAATGGATAGACCCTTGTTATTATTGTTGTTGTTGTTGTTGCTATTAGTATTATGATGACTTGTATAGGACTATATAGAGAAGTGGCACTAGAGTGCTGTTCATTTAAGTGGCTTCTCCAACTAAAGGAAATGGTTATGCTTACATTTACAGATCATGGGTTTTTAAAGTTTGTTGTTACATTCCTTATTACAGTTCTGATTATGTATAATTATGTAATAAATAATATCAAATGAAGAAGTTAGAGAGAGAATACTGCAACCGAACATCATTGAAGTAATCAGAAAGAAGAATGAAATGGACTGGACACATACTCAGAATGGAAGAAATAAGAAACCCAAAACAAATTTTGAACTACAAGCCAGAGGGAAGATCTAAAGGAAGACCGAAAAGACGATGGGTGGACGATGGATTGGAAGAGGATCTGAACATGGCAGGACTGAATCTCAAAGGAAAAAATGACGGAAGACACCGAATGACCTTTGGAAGAAATAGCAAAGGACAGAGATCTTTGAAGAGATGTCACAGAGAAGTCGATAGCAGGACACAGCTGGAGAATGAAGACCTGACCTCACCTGATTATGTAATAATGTGTAATATTATTTAGTATAATTGTTGGAGAGAATAGATTTTGAGTCATTAATTTGTTACTGAAATAATTAGTAAAAGTTGTAATATGTGGGGTGTCACCTCTTTTTCAGAAGTCATAATTTTCATGTCACTGTTTTACATAAAGTGCTTTGAGCAGATTTGCATTAATGAATTATCTGTGTGTGTGTGTGTGTGTGTGTGTGTGTGTGTGCTATTCAGCAATAATGAGTATTGTTTTTTTAAATAATTATTTATTTTACCTGTAGTTTCTTTACGGTGAAGATGGACTTGATGTGACTAAAGCACCTTTTCTAAAGGAATCTCTGTTTCCTTTTATTGTTGCGAATAAAAGCACATTGAAATCAAAGCATTTTAAGCACTCTGACACCACGTCCATAGATGAGTACAATGAGAGAGTGAGTATCATTGCTATTGTTTACATTTATAATTGATATTTCTAATTTTAAATGGAAGCAGAACAATTTTCTGTATGGAATTTTTAACAATTGTGTCAATTCTGGCTAATTTTTTTGTCTTTTCAAAAGTGTTTGTGCGATTTATTTTGTTGTCACTTCAGTTGAAGATGTGGAAACAAAAATTTGGATCCTGCGATGGCAAAGCAGTTCTTATGTCGCCATTTCTCGTGTTTTGCAAAAAGAAATGGACAAAAGTTATGGCAGTTGTCCAATCTGAGCTGAGAAGCAATGACCAGCTTTGGCAGGAGATTGATAATGGTACTGTAAACAAAACTCTGATACTGGAAAAGAAATGTAAGCAGAAGTTGATAGAAGAATGGAGGTTGCTTTCTGAGAAAAAGCATCACCGGTGAGTTGGCTAGAAAACTAAATTGCGGTATCAGTATTATTTGAGGCACTCTCAGTAGTCTGATATAATGCATAATGTAGCATAACTAAATAGTTATCAATTTTCGGTGCTATTGCTTCCCTTCAAATGAAATGGAGTCTTTGAAATATAACATATTTTGGCAAACTAATCATCCAGAATTGGCAACTTAGCAATAAGAAATATTGCTGTAACAGGCATTATATCTGGAGGTCCTAATTCCATGAACTGAGTGACAACTTATTAGCATTTATTGCAATTTGATTTGCAATAATAGTGACTGATTTCAAAATATCCTATGGTTGATAAACATCTGGTGCATTAAAAATAGCTGAAATGGAAAATATAAGTTAGAAACATAGTTAATAATTAAGTGTTATCTTTCTATTGTATTGTATTATTAATTGTGTAGCTTTTCTGAAATTACTATTGCAATGTATTAATATGCTCTGATTTGGAAATAATAAACTGTTATTAATTAATTATTATTATTGGAAAGGCAATATATATCAAAACTTGTCCAGATGAACGTCTATTTTTCAATATTGTGAAGTTGTCATAATGTACTTGTGGTTTTGGTTATTGCTTTCTTCTCTATCAAGTTTTATATCCAGACTTTAAACCCATCTTTTCGTCCTAGCTTATCCACCACAAACTGTCATCCTGCAGTCTGGCCTTGTATCCTGGATGTGGACTTGTTCCTTATGCTATTAGGATTTGGCATGCTGTTTGACTAATGCTTCTTTGTAGGGCTGCACCGAATAGGGTTTTTAGCTATTCTGCCGAATAGAATACAAATAGTCCGTTTTACTATTCGGCGAATACCGAATATGAATACGAATAGTGTATACGATACCTCTCCCGCTGCAAGTCGCCATAATTAGGTCAACAATAGTGCTTTGTGCTATTATAATACTATTACTACGTATAAAGAATTAATTTTTTATCGCAAATTCGCAATATATATTTGTATAGCGCTGTTTGGTTAAGAAAATAGAACAAAATGTTATCTCCGGCACTTGAATTTAGTTCAATTTACTAAGCTGAAGTATTAAACTATATGAAATTTTTTAATGTCATGTGACCACTATTTGTATTCGGTTTGACCACCACTATTCGTATTCAGCCGAATAGACTATTCGTCACACTATTCGGCGAATATCGAATACGAATAGTCTATTCGATGCAGCCCTACTTCTTTGCATTATGATGTGACACTATGGAAGTTGATGATGAGATTGTGGTTTATAGAGTAGATGGCAGCTGTCTTCAGTCTTACTCATATCTGCATTTGAAGTTTTCAAGTTTCCTGTGATCCAGAACATCGATTTGTGGAAAGTACATCCAACTATGGCTGACCATTAACTTCAGTAATTGAGACTTGATGACTCCCACATTGAATTCTGATCACTTGGGCTTCATATAAAGTGTATAGCTGGATAAGATATTATGTAGTGCTTCTGTCTGTATCCTTGCTTATAAGGCTTCTATTTTATTTACTGTTATATAGTAGATGTTGGTTTCACAGGTCAGGTAAGGTCAGGTCTTCGTTCTCCAGCTGTGTCCAGCTATCGACTTCTCCGTGACATCTCTCCAAAGTTCTCTGTCCTTTGCTATTTCTTCCAAAGTCATTCAGTGTCTTCTGTCAGTTTTTCCGTTGAGCTTCAGTCCTGCCATGTTCAGATCTTCTTCCAACCCATCCGTCCTTTGTCTTTTGGTCTTCCTTTAGATCTTCTACCCTCTGGTTTGTAGTTGAAAATTCGTTTTGGGTTTCTTATTTCATCCATTCTGAGTACGTGTCTGGTCCATTTTATTCCACGATGTTTGGTTGCAGTGTTCTCTCTCTAACTTTTTCATTTGTTATATGTTCTTTGTATCCAATCCTTAGTATTCTTCTGAGCCATTTATTTTCTGTTGCTATTATTTTTTTCTCCAATTCTTACATCTTACAGAGAATGTAATTACCATAGTTGGTTTCACGTTGGTATTTATTCAGTCAGGAGCTTCAATTGATATTTCAGTTTCGTCAGGAAGTCATGTCCATGTCCAGATCCGATAACTGACCAGTTTTTTCCAATGAGCACATTCGGTTCAATCAGTGAGAAAATGCAGGCGGCTGTGGACCGGTTCGTTTCATCGGAGAAAAATCAAAAGGTTCAAAGCATTGTCCTAGTTGGCTGCATCTTGTAATGCAAAAGTTCTTTTTGTGCTGTGCATCTGTTTAATCAGTTCATGTTATGTTTTAATGGGTGGTTGGTATGCCTTACCTAAAATTGTGGGGTCAGGAGTCGAAATTTCACTCGAGAATAATAAATTATTACTATCTTTACAGCAATAAATGTGTGCACTACAGTAGATATCTTATATTTTATGGAAGGGAAATGGACAAAAATAGTGTATCAGTCACTAGTTATTCATTTTCTCAGTATTGGATACTATTGCTGCTTGCTGTGGCATAAATATGTTCTAGAGCAGCAGTTCTCAACCTTTATAGTGTCGCGACCCTTTTAATTAAATTCCCCATGATGTGGTGACCCCCAACCTTGAAATTATTTTCGTTCATAATGCAAACTGCTAAAAAAAGAATAATTGAAATGTTCGAAATCATTATTATTCAATTGTCTCCAATGTCTATCCTCATGAATGACAATTATAGTAAAACAACTACCAACTACCAATGAGTAAATTTTGTGCAATAACATTACAAGAGAAAACCCTATATTTCTGAAGGTCTCAGGCGACCCCTGGCATCTTGCAAACTATGTGATCTAGAGTGATGGCTGTGCATGAATTTTGTACATTTGAGATGCTCTGTACTCAAAGCTGTGCAATGTGACATCGTACATTCGAATTGTACAGTGCAATGTTGTGCACTTGAACTGTGAAACATTGTGATGTTTCTATTTCAGTTGTTTAGAAAGACATTTGTTAATGGAAAGCCAGTTTCTAAAGCCATATCTGAAAGGAAATTTGAGAATTTAATTTATGAGAAATACCTGTCGTCCTTGGCCGTTCCTGGAGAAAGTGTTGGAATCCTGGCTGCCACAGTACGTCCTAAAGTTAGCTTATGTTGTCCTCTTACTTACTGATGTTATTGTTTTGTAGGTGAAAGTTTTGTCTGCAGGTGAATATGGATGTGTTTTAAAGATTGCTATTTTCTATTTAGGATATTCTTACATCCTAAAGAAATTTTTACCATTACCACTTTTGCTTGCTCCAACTATTATAATAATTATAAGAGTTTCAAATTAAGCATACAAATAAAGGTAGGCAGATGCTTTTATAATAAGCATCTTTAAGTGTTGGCAGTAATAATTTTCACTTATTTTGGTCTCTGATGATAATCTTCCTTTCTTAGTTTTTCCTACTTTTGTAGGCCTATACCATAGGCCTACCCGCCTTTTGAATAATTATTGTAACAATGCTTGTCTCAACTGTGCATGTTTATGCCTGCAAAATAGGCCTACTTTACTGTAGCCTAGTGTGTTGTGACTGAAGGATATATACAGTTTAACAATACTTTGTAATGGATTACTTGATTGACTTGCCCTCGTAATATTGCCACCCCGCCCCTCACCAAAAAGCGCTGGACGGATATGGGCAGGATAACAGGATATTACTGTAATATATTTTAATGATTTCTGAATTATTTGGAACTTAGGTATAGATAATACTGAAATAGCATTGAAGTTTTTGAGTTGCCTCTATTGTTTCAAACATTGTGCACATTTGGAAAATTCTGGAAAATACTTGTTTGAAAATGTAATTTTCATATGTAATTTTCATATTTCATCATATTTGTTGTTGTGTTAGTCAATTGGAGAACAGACAACGCAGATGACACTAAATACTTTCCATTTTGCTGGTCATGGTGCCATGAATGTTACTCTTGGTATTCCAAGGTTGCGTGAAATATTGATGACTGCCGGTTCCAGTATTAAGACACCTATTACAATGGTTCCTTTGCTGGATGTGGGTGAGACAACAGAGAAGAAGATTAAGAATGTCGTGCGTCAGTTTCAGAAAGTTTGTCTGGAAGAGGTAAACGTACAAAATTAATAGATTTCGTGTGATGTTGTTAGCTGACCAAATTTTGATGAATTGGATTAAGTAAATTTTATATTTATTAATTTTGTAAGACTGGATTTTTGTAGTTCATTCACAGTAAAATTTATTATTTGGTGTTTCTGGTATTCTAATATACTGTCTGTAAATGTGCTTTGCATAACAATTAACAAAACTGATTATGGAATTGTTTTAGTCATGAAAGAAAAGATTGAGATTAAATGCCAATTCAGATTTTTGTAATTGAATTTTTAAACCTCTCAAATCAAAAATGCCAGTAACCACCTACTGTTTTATATTATTCAACAAGCTTGACAATAAGTTTTAATTTATAAAGCAACGATACAGCGTCTGCTAGTGACAGTGGTCTGCATCAGCTCAAATTTAATCAGATTTCACTGGTCATTCCTGTATTTCTTGCATTAGCATGTGCAGTATTGTTCAGAATTTTAATGGTTTCTTGATTTCCATTTGCTGTTTAGCTTGTTGAAGCATTTGATGTGCAGTTTCGATACAATCAAGATGGGTAAGTGTGTATATATATATATATATATATATATATATATATATATATATATATATATATATATATGTCTGTATATATTGACGTATATGTGTGTGTGAAATATCTGTTATATGCTTCTTGACAAGTGTGTTTAGTAAGCATTTATCATTTATTATTTAATACAGTGAGGCCACTACGTTACTGCCTATTTGTAATTGAGACCTGGGTACTTTACTTGATCTCTGGTTACTTGGTTCAAACCTATTGGCAGCATTCTCTAAATATTGTGTAAATGGTGCATGGAGGTCATGTACTAATACTCAATGTGCTAAAAAAATTTGCTGTTCTGTTGCACTACATTGCCAGCAATTAGTATCATTCATGTCAATTTTTTGTTCTGCTCTACACTTGCTGCTGGTTTTGTAACTTTCATTTGTAAATTTTTTGCATAGTGGTCTTTGCTACAAAGTGTGTATGGTGCTACTGAAAGCAGACAAATGTCTGGAGGAATATGGGTTAAAGCACAAGGTGATTCTGCAGCATATTGAACAGAAGTTTTCTGTGAGACTGCGGCTGACACTTTTAAGATTTGTAAATACTTTCAAGACGTAAGTTTTGCTATTGCAAAGATGATTGAATGGCTGTGTGGAATAAGGAGGTAACTGTATCTGACCCCCCAATGGTTTAAGTATCAATAACAATAAGAGGGGTAACTGCATTTACTTCCATATTTCACTGGACTCTTCAACTGATATTTTCACCACTAAGGAGTTAACTGGATTAAATTCCTTATTCCTCTGGGCTTTTCAATTGACAACCTGACCATTAAGGTGGTAACTCCTTTAACTTCTTATTCCACCCAACCATTCAATTATATCTAATATTGTTTTTAAAATATGTTTCAGCATATTTTATTGAATTTAGTAATGCTAAAGTAACAATAATGTTAAGAAATAACTATTTTATGCTGTTTCAATGTTTTTGAATATGTTAAACAAATGTGGTGAAGGCTTGGGACTTGGGCAGTGCTGTTTTAAGAAGTTTGGGGGCCTTAGGCATTTTTTAAAAAGTAGCACCAAAAAATGGATAAAACTGGTGATGACCTTTTTTCCTCATCATGCTTTTTGGGGGACAAAATGAAAAATTATGCACCAAAACTTTTTATGACCTTTTTTTGCTCACCAGCCTTTTCAAGCATCGGAAAACCAATAGTTAAGGAGCAAACAAACTAGTTTTTTTGCTGTGTCCGCCAGAGCCCCCTCATATATCACGGGGCCCTAGGCACATGCCTACCATGTTTATGCCTTAAAACGGCCCTGAACCTGAGTCATCACAAAACTCTAAAATGCTTACAGATTTTTGGGAAATTACTGTACCTTTCTGTCACAAAATGCAGTTTACTACAAAATTATTAAGTAATTTTGATAAGTTTGCTGGACACTGAAAATTTTGCAAACGCTGAGACAAGCAGATAGGCCATCATCTTATTTTGTACAAAAGATTTGGTCCATGGTCATCCCCACAATTTCCACTAATAAAGCCAGTGATATCACTAGACGTGAATTAATGATTTTAGCTGATATCATATAATTGTTGTTGATCAGGTATTATTTGTGATTAAATGTGTTATGTTTTATCTATAGAAACGATTTGATTCAGAATGAAACCTTCAGACAGCAGTTCAGGCAAAGAAATGTGGACACTGAGGATAACGCAGACGATACGGATGACAAAAGAAGATACGAGGCCATTGCTGATGATGAGAGCAATGATGATTCAGATGATGAACGGTCAGAACAGAGAGATTTCCAAAATGAAGGAGAAAAGGACGACGATGATGAAGAGAACTCAAGTGATGATGAGGATGGTCAGCTTGATGGTAAGAAAAAGGAAGAAAAGAACAACAGCCAAGGTGACAGTGATTCTTCATATTTCCTGCATATAAGTAATTTGTTTTAAGAGATTGTAGTCGAATCTTAATTAATCTGAGTGACTTATATACATTATATGCTAATTAAACTCTATGTGCAACTGTTTCCTGTTGTGTTATACACTTACCCCTTGGTTGGTACAGTGCACTCCACTTATAAGCACAACGGATACAAATGCAATCCACTTATTAGTCCGGTCCCATCTGAGACTAAGCTTATTCAATGGAAATCAACTACGCATATAAGCACAATTCGGCTGCAGGCGTGGGGTTCATTTAGACCACTTGCATTGAAGTAGGCTATTTTGAATTCACTTATAAGCAGTATTAAGCACGTCCTCAGTTCGACTTTGAAACTCCATAAAGTTTACAGGTTCATTAATGTAAAAACAACCTCACACTCCTAGCAGGTATCTTAACTGACACTTTCCAACACTATGTTTCTGTTGATGAAGCCCTGCCGATGGCTAGGGCTGTGAATGCTGACACCTCCGAGTCGGACAACGAGCATGAGCGTCGAAGACCACGAAATTCGGGGAGAGATCCGTGACACAAGGCAACCCTCTGTTATGGAATGCGCTCCCGGACTCGGTGACTGCGAGTTGTTCGTCATCAAACTTAAGACGCACCTCTTTGAAGATCGTACGATTGCTCTTTGTAAAGCGCCCTTGACTTTGGCCCCAGCTATGTTACCGCGCTACATAAATTGTCGTATAGAGTAGAATATAATAAATAGAATAGCCTGAATGTGATGCTGCAGAGGGTTCACTTCCAATGCCCGCGTCGTTTGCACATGCAATTGAAAGTCTGGCTAACGTTAGGTCATACCTAGAGGCTGCTGGCTGCCAATCCAATGATAGGTTTTACAACCACTAAGGAATTCTTTAATTAAGCGTGCGTAAATGGACTGATAGACTGATTACTGCAATGTATTAGCAACCTATGGAATACCAAGGACATTATTGCTCACATAGGCTTAGTTTCATTTATAAGCACATTGCCTATAAGCACAATTTTATTTAGTCCTGAGGCTATGCTTATAAGTGGGTTGCACTGTAACCAATTTTAATTTAACATGACTTTTTCCAGATGTTTAAAAGGAATTTATATGGAAATTTTGTTAATGATTTATTAATGACCTGTGGGTGTTGTCACTTCTACATAAAGTAAAATTGTTCACTCCCAAATTTATAAGTTGCATCGATAATTAATTGTAATGTGTGGTATATGTTGCACACATGCATGCATGCACAAAAACAGATGCATATGTATTTATTATGTTTATGTGCTTCTTTCATCCTTGCAACTTATGTTGTGTCCTTTTATACAGTTTGCTGCATTCAATTGTTTGAGAAGCAATAAATGACAGATTTGTGAAAATTTTATTTTAAAAGCTACGCTCTGTTAGGTTAAAATGCACCCCATCACTAGACATTTCTTCAACTAAGTATGATAGATTTATGCTTTACATGCATTGAAATGGCTCTGTGCTTTGAATTTAGAGTTCATTTATTTCAAATTCTCATATGTCATATTATGTTCTGATTCAGAATATGAGAAGATTAAAGAAAAAGAGAAAAAATCTGAAGATGTTGATAAAGACGAACTAGAGATGGCAGAAGAAGAAGAAAAAGAGGAAACAATGGTTGACGAAGAAGCTGTTGACATGGATGTTGATGACAAATCATCAGAAAAGGAGAGTGAAAATTATTTGGGACACATGGTAGGTTTCTATGTTTGTTCACTGAAATAGGAGAATATTAGACAATATGATTTCAGTGATGTATTAGCGTTTTTAACCCCTTAACTGGGTGCCCCGAGTAACGCTCGTCCATTTTACATTGAGTTACAAATAGTTGCCCAGTTAAGGGGTTAATTGTTGGGAATAGTTGTATGAAGGCTGTGGTTTTACTTGTATGTTGTTGGACCCAACTGACTAGGTAAAATAGAGTAATAATCAATAAAATATTTCCCAAATCAGTGTATGTGCTTCACTTTATGTCACTGGTTTTACTAATTGCAGGTATTTATCAGGAATATGAAACCTTTTGCACTTGAATATTCTCGCTCGTCAGATGAGAGGTCACTTAATTTTATTCTACAGGTAAACAGCAATCTAAGTGACTAAATCATGTTTTATATTACATTTTATTACTCTGGTAATATGATTACTTTATACTTGTTATTTTTCTGCATATTTTCAATTTTGATGCATAAAGTAGCAGCATACTTCCTCAGATTAGTAGTAATGCTGAGTCTATGATCCATTTTTCATGATACTTACATAAGTGGAGCTTATCAGAACTGTAATTTTCAACACATTATCTTGAAACCACTGAAGCTATTATTTTTCTTTTAAGGTTTATTAAGATTTAATCTGTGATTCACATGTCAGTGACTCAAGAAATATTCTAAAAAATTTGTGCCATAAGCTTTTCAATTTTCATTTGGCTATTTTCTTTTCAAAGTATGAATTTTGTTCTTATATGGCTATAGGCAGTTTAGTTGTGATGCAATTAATTTTTTGAAAATATATCAGTAATTTTATCTTACCATATTTTGTGTAAATGTTTTGCAGATAAAAACTGAGTCGCGGTTGGAATCCGATTTGTCTACAATTATTCTAAGACTTTTGAAGCAGAGTTTTGTAACGGCTGTTCAGGGAAACTTTAAAAGTTGCATAGCTAAAGAAATTGAAGAAGGTGATTCTCCCTCGTGGATGTTTCAAGGCAATGCTAGGAGAACGGACGGCGTAAAAAGACAGAAACTGCAGTTTCAGGGTGTTGATTTTCAGGTACGTCATGTTGCATTGTAAAGTAAGTAGAGTTTTCCCATGCCCGGATTCGAGCGTTGGAGCCGGTGCTGATCTCCAGTCTCTTAGATATACAGCGATGCAGGTGGCATATGCCATTAACCTAGAGTAGGTTGCCAGCCAAACGTCTAGGCACACGCTTTACTTTGCAGCAAACACTGCTCCTCATTTGATGTTACAACCACCCTCTAGTGTGTAAGGCTAAGTCGACCTGTTGCATATTCTAAGCATGAAATCAAATTTTCCATTCATCATTTGAGTTAACTCTTCCCATTTGCAATTGTCACAAAGCCTATGGTCACGATGGAGTATGGGATTTTTGCTGTACAAAGGGTCGCAGGTTCAAATAGCCACCTAGCCCTGGCCATTGTTTAATGACACGACCTTGGACAAGTTGTTCACCCCCTAATTATCCGTGAGGAAGACAACAGGAAACCGCCTCAGTTATCTCATCCCCAGACGGCAAAATTTAATTGGACCTGCACAAATACGGCAAACTCTCATCAAAATTCACATTTAATTCAGCATTACAATATTGGTGCTGCATTGGATCTGTGTGGATGTAATCGATAGTCAGTGGCAGTTCCACGTGGGGGATGAGCGGGGATGCATCCCCCACCGGACTTACTTCTTTTGCTTGTGAAACCTATTTTAGGGTAAAAGTCTAGTAAAACTACGGGGAAAAAAACTGCGGATGACCTTTTTTTGCTTGTCAACCTATTTTTTTCGGTAAAAGTGTAGTAAAATTAGGGGTCAAATTCCCTTTTTCGGCCTTTTTCGGCAAAGTTTATTGATTATTCTCCTATTTTCATCCCCCCACCAACTTTCTAGGAATTCATTTCATCCCCCCACCAAGAAATCCTGGAACCGCCACTGTTGTTAGTGGCACATTATGACGTCGGCCAGATTTCGTGACTTGCATGCCAAATAGTTCTATGATTTACTAGACTGCAAGGCTACATTGTGTTGCTTATAAATATAATAGAGTCAGTCTTTAACATTACAAATTAAAACCTACATAAATTTGCATTACAATTACCCCTAGGATTTTATTTCATTATCTGAGGTGTTCAGTGATTAACTTTTTATCCATCAGACTGGAATATGCTTTGCAGTTTTCTATTTATATATATATTTTAAAATTTTCTTTCAGAAAATATATTCTAAAAAAGTGTCCGGAGACAGAAAAATATATACATGGTTGATGTTAATGAAGTTTACACCAATGATATCAGGGCTATGGCCAAAACCTATGGTGCTGAAGCAGCTAGAGTTGTACTCATCGATGTGAGACATTTGACAGTTATTTCTTTTAAACTCAGACTGGAATATGCTCTTTGTTGCAGAAGACCGGCGGTTCTGACCGATGGTATGCCAGCTCGCACCAGGGCCCGGTAGACTACGCCATTGATATGACGTGCAAGGCGACCTGGTCCGAGTGAGTCCATGTGTTTGTGTGTGTGTGTGGACTATATATATATATATATATATATATATATATATATATATATATATATATATATATATATTCTCATGTCCAGATGGAAGTACATTTGCAAATATACCATGTTGAAATATTTCATTCGCATGTGTTGCAACCATTTATAGCTAATGATGTGCAGTGGAATGATGAGTCAGGATTTGAGTGTGAATTCATTTGTGCTAATACGGTACTTGAAGAAAAAGCTTGCAGTTGAAGATGGATTGAAATATCAGTAAATTCAGTCAATCAACTTCCATGGAACCACTGTCATAATGCTTTGGTCATCAATCAAGAGCACACCAAACCCCCAAAGTGATTTAGAGCCAGGAAATATCTGTAATTATCGTTTGCAAAATGTTTATTCTTGCAATTATTTAAAATATCAGCAGCTTTATTGTACATTTGCCACAACAGTGAAGAGTATCACCTTAAATAGTCAATAAGAAATGGAGGACAGAAATCAATCAAATTTGCTATAAAAGAATAAGATTTTGTTGCTAATGTTAATTGAAGTTAGTCAAAAAAGTCCCATGAGTAATTAATAAATTCTCTTAACAGCTGATTGTCATAGGCCTACAGCACAAGATAAAAATTTCAGGGTTTGTATTTCTCCACTTAGAGCCCCAAGATGAGCTTCATTTCTGTAATGTAAGGGTTTCACAAGTGATTTTGAAAGAGCAAGGATTTGTTCATTATTAAGATCTTATACTTGTCTATGCTTAATTCCCTTTTAATTCAAATCTAAATTTATATATAAGATTAGAAAATTCAAACTTTTTTTGCAATCTGGGTTTGTTTTTCCACAAAATGCATGTAGACTGGTGCTGTTAAAAACCCTCTGGCACTGCAACAAAAGATTCTTAAACCATTTACAGTATTTATAACAATGGTATCAATTGGTATTTGCTAACTAGGAGATTCGAAGCGTGTTTCGTGCCTACCAGATAGAAGTGGATTACCGACATTTGTCACTGATTGCTGACTACATGATGTCCAGTGGTTCATTTGAACCCATCACCAAGAAAGGAATGGAATCCAATCCATTTGCTCTACATAAGGCTACATTTGAATGTGCCACTACATTTCTTAGGAAAGCTTTATCAGAAGGTATGTTTACAAGCCTTTGCTGATAAGATTTATAGTATGGTTTAACAGTAGTATAGTGTTGTGAAATCCACATTATTACAGGTTTGTAAAGGTAGTTAGGAGTCAGTGGAATTTATGATATACAGTGTATTTATGACATATATATATATATATTTTTTTATTTATGATATATATATGTGTGTATATATGTATGTATATATGTATTTATTTATTTATTTATTTATTGTAGGAGTACCAGACAATATTGAGCCTCCTTCTTCACGATTGATTGTTGGACGACCAATCAGTTGTGGAACTGGATCGTTTGAAGTAACTGTGCCAGTGGATTTTAGATGAGCATTTAATCATATCAGTTCAAACTGAGGTACTAAGAAGTTGAAAGGGAAGGAGGAAAGTAGAAAATATCAAAACTCTTTCTTTTAAAGCAATTAATTTTGTGTGAAAATATGCAGAATGTCTTCAGTTTTTTCAACCATGTCAAATGCATACAATCTGGGCTATCGGAAATGTTGATGGATTGTGGCTTGAATTGAAATTTGAAAACACGAGAAAAGAGTGCAGTAACTCTCGAAACCAATAAAATTGAGTTATTAAAATAATTTGATTGGTGGGTATGGTACTAATAATTCACTTCTTTAGCGCAAATTCAAATGCTAAAAGTATTGATCGATGATACATTACTCCATATCCATTCACAAAACACCGGGCTGTTCCAGAGGTTAGTCAGCATGAGAAACAGTGTGATAAAAGATAGAAAAAGCTAACTGGAAGAGTCATGTTTTAACCTGAAAACACTCGGTTTTGATATGAGTGTTAAAGCTCAGAGATTCAAGATCATGATGCCAAAATTGCATCTAGACTGAAGGTTATTTTTTAAAATCATGATGTTGACTGACTTTATTTCAACTCAAAAAACATTGTTTACATGCTTGGTACATGCATCTTTTTTAAATGCCCGATACATAACATCATTTTCTAAATTAACATTTGTCATCATGCATTCATCTATTTTGAGCTCTAGGCCTACTTTCAAGTCCTGTTTGAAATAAACCTCTCTTGTAATGAGATTATGAGTACTGTCTATAATTAATTTGCAAATATTTAGGATCTGAGACCTCAGTGTTAGCCTACAATTGTTGAATTGTTTTCTATTCTTATGTGCCATAGAGGTAACTTTAGATAGAGAAACTGTTCCTAATTCTTTAGACACGTGTATAAAAAATGTATAAGTAAGCTCTTTAGGTGAAGATTATTTCATTACACTGTATGTACATAGGCTTATTGTGTGTAATTTGATTTTTAACAAGAAATCTTGCTACAAGACCAAAACAGTATGCACCAAGACAGTGAAGACAGCCAAGATAATGAATCAATGAGATAAAACTAAATCAGGCGATAAGACAAAGAATTGTAAAAATTCTCTTCATCATTTCAGATAATAATGTAAAGTTGCACCGTTAGTCATAACACTATGTTTCAGTTCACAAAGTTTGAAAAGTTGCAGGCTTTGTTGCAAAATTAGACGATTTCTTAATCTAGTTTTGCAGGAAAATACCACTCTGTCTAAAAAAACTGCTCATGTAGAGGCAACATTAATTAATTGTGCATACATTTTACTAATATTTGCAGGCTTAAAACTTTTGAAGACAGATGAAACTTGTAATTGCTTGAAATTACCTGGTCTATTGTTGGGATCTTGTTCAGTGCAGTATACGGTAGATGAGAAGTTGAACTTTAGGTCAAGTGCAGGAATGGCATGTACGAATCATCTGAAAGAAAAATCATTATCTCTTCAGTAACTCAGATATGGAAGTCCATAGTAAAAACTGAAAATGACTGTTTCGGTGAAACTGTAATTTCAAGAATTTGGCTGTCTAAGATTAAAGTAGGGCCTACTGTAGGCCTGCATCATGAATAATGTGCACAGGCAACTAATTTCCTAGTCTGTTTTGGTGATTGATGCAAAAGCAATTATCGGGAAGTTAATGGTAGTCCTAGATTGCTGCAATAGGACAGTTCAAAACCCTTGTCAATGAAGATCTAACTTAAGGTGGCAAATAAACTCGCTCTTGTTAAATATTAAGTCTATCAAAGGAAAGTGTAAGTATCGTACCTGTGCATAAACGATGTAGATGTTTTGGCTAGAATATCCGCAACAATCATAAACCAACGAAATTACAAATAAACCGCATGCTAGACAATTACTGTATAATAACGTCCCTTTTATGCTTCTCACTAGCGTAGCTACGGTGACGGAATAGGGCATCATTTCTACTGTCCAACTTGGCTTGACTCGGCTGGCCGTTAGGGGTCTTGAGGGAGAGTCATGAACTCCTTTGGCCTAATTGGGTCAGTGGTGAAGCCCAGTCAAAAAGAATTGGGATAATTTTAGATCCAAATCTATAGATTTCGACCATAATTTTAGACTATATAGCAGCATATCGGAAATCGCCCAGTTTTCATTTTCCGTATGATAGAATTTTCTCGTCGGGTTTGCGCGAATATTACAACCAGTCTAGGCTAGAAAACGTGGACTCGGCACTATTTTACCGTCTTGTCTACCCTAACGAAGCCATTACTCTCTGACTTACCATTTCTTTGCTGTAGCCTACAGTCAGGGGCAGTTCCACATTGGGGATGCATCCCCCACCGACCTATTTTTGCTTGTTAATCGTTTAGTCTTTTTCAGGGTTCACTGGACACTGCTGATGATATTTTTGCTTGTTAGTGTTTTTCAGGATATACTGGGCCGGGCCTGTGTGCTAAACTGTTGATAACCTTTTTTGCTTGTCAGCCTTTTCAGGGTTTACCGAGCTCCTACAAGTCGCCATCTTCCTACAAAGTCTGTGGTAATCCTTTCTCTGCATTTGCCTTTCGTGTGTCTGAGATGGTCAAATCAGAGTACAGGATGCTAGGCCCATCTTTGTGCCAGACATCACTGATTTAGACTTCACTCGCGACACTGGTAAGGCGCCTTAGTCTGGTCTGCCCTTAATATGTCGGGACACGAGTTGCCATCATCGAGAGTGCTGTTGAAAACTCAGTGGCGGTGCGAGACGCTTCTTTCCGCCAAGGTTTTACCAGTCTTAGCTCAAGAATCAGACCCCATCGAGACTCTGGTAAGACGCCTCCCCATCTGCCAATACTCGCAACCTTTTCTCCAGACCTACCACTTCTCTCATTGAATCAGACCCTCCGATAGAGGGGCAGATACCCTGGGACCCGGAGACTTGTAGGAGGCCCGAAGCTCGATCCCTACAATAAGGTTAGAAAAGTTATCTTACATTCAGTGGTTTTCACACAGGCTTCTTAGCCTCCTGAACCACTTAAAATCACATTATAATTATTATTATTAATGGTGAAAAGCAATAAAATCCATAATAAATTGGCCAACACTGTATTGTTTTGGCAGGCGTAGGGGCCTATTAATAAAGTCTGGGGTCATCCTTTCTCATCAGTTGCCTTTCGTGTGTCTGAGATGGTCAAATCAGAGTGCAGGATGCTAGGCCCATCTTTGTGCCAGACATCACTGATTTAGACTTCACTCGCGACACTGGTAAGGCGCCTTAGTCTGGTCTGCCCTTAATATGTCGGGACACGAGTTGCCATCATCGAGAGTGCTGTTGAAAACTCAGTGGCGGTGCGAGACGCTTCTTTCCGCCAAGGTTTTACCAGACTTAGCTCTAGAATCAGACCCCATCGAGACTCTGGTAAGACGCCTCCCCATCTGCCAATACTCGCAACCTTTCCTCCAGACCTACCATTTCTCATTGGATCAGACCCTCCGAGAGAGGACCAGAAGGGACAAAGACCCTAGGACCCGGCGACTTGTAGGAGGCCCGGGGCCCCCTGCAATATGGTTAGAAAGTTATCTTACACAATATTTATGACTGAATGGTCTTGGAAATGCGGTGACGCAAGGCGTTTGTGAGGGCCCGAGACGGCCAAGCAAGGTATTTGTGCGCCAGGTAGTTGAAAACTTGACAAGCAAAAAACGGCCATCAGCTAAAAAAAATTACGACGATTGTGTAGGGTCCCGTGACTAGTCCCTCTGGACTAGTCCCTCTGGACTCCGGGTCCCTCTGCCCAGGGGCCCGGATTTCTGTCGACGGACCTGGATAAGGGCCTATACATAGTTGCATTTACAACTGTTGGCCACTCAATAAAATTAAACATAATTAGGCCTACAGTCTTTAAAATATGCACCTGAGCTCACCGTCTAAGTCTAATATTACTAATTAGTATCTCCTGGAATTCCGTCCCAGACTCCGTTGGGGAAGCTCACGACGCTCCCTCGTGCCCCCTAGTCGGACTAAATGCGGCGTGCATTTCTGTCTTCATTCATGTCAATTAGTGCAGCCACAAGTGTGAGCAGCAGTTTTAGGACCATCTGATCAGGCCAACACTATTGGAGAGATTTTCTTGCAGAAATATCAAGGAAATGGTATCTAGCGAGTAAGGCGATTTCCAAATAGCTGTCATGTGGGCCTAGTTTGCAAAATTTCTTCTACAGTTCAAGATCTGAATCTTGTATTAGGCCTACCCGAAATTGGAGTGGCTGGGGCTCTGCCCCAGACCTCGCTGGGACAATTGATGGCCTTGAAAATGTTTTCCAGATGGGGCTGCCAATATGCTGTCATATACATGTAGTCTGAAATAAATGCTCCGTATCGCGAGATTTCAATGCAATATTCCCTACAATTTGCCGGGGAGTCTGTAAGACTGCAAGTGCACTGTATACCTGGCCATCTTGCAGTGGTAATGAATTTTGGTGGTCATACTCAGATGATTGGCCAAGCCATCTAATGATTGGTACAAAAGTTACATTAGTCGTTTCTCTAGGACACATCATTAAATGCGTCGGTGGTCTAACGCAGCGATCCGCAAGCTTTTCACGATTGGCAGAATTTAGACGGGGCATAGTTCAAACTCTAGACTGAAAATGTGAAGTTTACAGTAATCTAGTATATTATGTTTAATACTAAAGAGACATTTTGATGTTAAATGTCTCGTAAGAGCATACTCGCTTGTTCCCAGGTTCCTGTAAGTTTGATATCCTGCCGGGCAAGTGAATGCGCTGCCGAGAAACATCGTATTTATTCAGACAATCAAACGTCAATCAAACGTGACGTCATCAGTACCGGACAACCAATCACAAAACGGCAAACTAAGTCACAAACAGGCTGCAACACATCTTAGGCCTACACACTATAATAATTCCATTAGCGCTCGAGATTAGCACAGTTGATACGCACAATTCAAACAGCAATAATTTAAGCAACTTTCGAGACAAAGTGCTGCTAGAGGCACATTATTCACGGGGTTGGATCCCCCACAGAAATCTTCCCATTAATTGGAGGTGATAGCAAGTTATAGGTGAAATACTGAACTCGGACTTTTCCAACCATTGCGACTTCAAAGAGACCGACAAATAATTATAAGATTATACAAATTCAGAGATTCGCAATATGGCTTGTCTCAAAACCTGAGGTGTCTAAACTGGCAAACTATTAGGCCCTATATTCATTAAACGCGTTATTCAAAACTCAGTTCTCTCGATTATCAGAGTTTTCAAAGGAACCGAATAATCCACACGCTATTAGTCTTATCCGATATACCAATTTCTATCGAAGACAAATACGTAACAGTAGGCTGTAGTCTTAGCTTATGCTATAGGTATATCGGAGAAGACTAATAGTGTGTGGATTATTCGGTTCCTTTGAAAACTCTGATAATCGAGAGAACTGAGTTTTGAATAACGCGTTTAATGAATATAATAGTTTGCCAGTTTAGACACCTCAGGTTTTGAGACAAGCCATATTGCGAATCTCTGAATTTGTATAATCTTATAATTATTTGTCGGTCTGTTTGAAGTCGCAATGGTTGGAAAAGTCCGAGTCCAGTATTTCACCTATAACTTGCTATCACCTCCAATTATTGGGAAGATTTCTGTGGGGGATCCAACCCCGTGAATAATGTGCCTCTAGCAGCACTTTGTCTCGAAAGTTGCTTAAATTATTGCTCTGTGAATTGTGCGTATCAACTATGCTAATCTTGAGCGCTAATGTAATTATTACAGTGTGTAAGATGTGTTGAAGCCTGTTTGTGACTTAGTTTTCCGTTTTGTGATTGGTTGTCCGGAACTGGTGACGTCACGTTTGATTGACGTTTGATTGTCTGAATAAATAGGCCTATGATGTTTCTCGGCAGCGCATTCACTTGCCAGGCAGGATCAAACTTACAGGAACCTGGGAGCAAGCGAGTATGCTTAGGGGTGTTCAAAAAAGCTAACTTCTAAAATGTTATGCCTACTGGACGGTTTGTCATGCTACTATCATTACTGAATTCAGAGACACTTTTTATTTCATATTTCTATGATGTCCTGAGGTCCCTCAAAGCCCTTGAACGTATGAACCCCCAAACCATGCTGAAACTGCACAATGAATGGGACTAAATACTCCATAGCTCTCTAAAATAATCATAGATATGTCATAATAGACTCATTTTGTTTGTATTATCTTTGGGCCGTGTCCATAGAGTCAGTAGCGTGCAGACGGGATTTGTGTGGGGCGTGGCCCCGGGCACCGACCAGATGGAGGTGCCAAAATTGACTCGGCGACCTTCAGTTTTTGCTTGTCCAACATTTTTTAGGCTTGGCCTCGGGCACCCACCACTCTCTGCGAGCCACAGCATAAAGTGGCACACGTAGAGGTTCAGCTACTCTGGTAGAAAAGCCACCGGATTTTTTAAAAACTATTTTATCTCGCTTGCAGGCGTCATGTCCTTGAATTGGCATTTTGGGCTGTCTGGAAGTTGCTATTCGGTTAAGTACCAGGACCAGGCAATAGACTGTTTGTCGCATTCAAGTCAACATGTGGTAGGCTACTTTTGGCAGACAGATGCAAATCAACACAATCGAACTGTACCATCCCTGGCTGAGAGAAGTTAAGGGTCACGTTGTCCAGGAGCTGAGCAATATCTTGACACAAAGAGAATCTGGAACCATGCCCCGTGATGACTATCGTGAATGAGCAGAGAGCAATCTACTCATTCTGGGTGAAAGATCTCCATGTGGGTTACACTTCATGAAGCCCACACTGCCCACAGTCATTCACCAGGCTCGATGGATGACGTGCAATTTGTATGCTGGCAAAATGTTCATGTTTCATCATCACATGTCATATGACGCTGAGATGTTTGTCGAGCTGAAGAAAATGAATATGTTTTTAATCAGCTTCTATACGACAGCATGGACGAAGGCCAGCATTGGAGTTGACGCATCAGTAGACGACCTGCAATTCTCTCAAGACATGTTTGCCTACGGCGATGTAGATCATGATGTCGCCGAAGTGGTCATCCCAAAACTTCAAAACCACACTTGGTACCGCCACTCAGGAAGCTGTTCCTTTTGCCCTGTTTAGCAAACTGCTCGTGATGACAAGTAGGGTGAATCAGGATATTGCATCAAAGTAATTGTACACTGCTGTGCCGGACCATTTTCGTATGGGCAAACCTCTATTCCCGAAAGTCAACAGTGATATGAATCTAACCGATTTTATTGGTCCAGAATCGCATATATCCTGTTTCAGAGTTTGAGCATAAGCACAGGATGGCTTGTCAGGCTTGCTAAGCCAGTTGATCAATGGTCATGAGATCCTAATTACCAGGCTGCTGAAAACTTTGCAGCGAGTCAATCATTTCAACGTCATATGACAAGTGATGATGGAACATGAACATTTTGCCAGCATACAAATTGCACGTCATCCATCGAGCCTGGTGAATGACTGTGGGCTGCGGGCAGTGTGGGCTTCATGAAGTGTACCCCACATGGAGATCTTTCACCCAGAATGAGTAGATTGCTCTCTGCTCATTCATGATAGTCGTCACGGGGCATGGTTCCAGATTCTCTTTGTGTCAAGATATTGCTCAGCTCCTGGACAACGTGACCCTTAACTTCTCTCAGCCAGGGATGGTACAGTTCGATTGTGTTGATTTGCATCTGTCTGCCAAAAGTAGCCTACCACATGTTGACTTGAATGCGACAAACAGTCTATTGCATGGTCCTGGTACTTAACCGAATAGCAACTTCCAGACAGCCCAAAATGCCAATTCAAGGACATGACGCCTGCAAGCGAGATAAAATATTTTTTTTAAAAATCCGGTGGATTTTCTACCAGAGTAGCTGAACCTCTACGTGTGCCACTTTATGCTGTGGCTCGCAGAGAGTGGTGGGTGTCCGAGGCCAAGCCTAAAAAATGTTGGACAAGCAAAAACTGAAGGTCGCCGAGTCAATTTTGGCACCTCCATCTGGTCGGTGCCCGGGGCCACGCCCCCCACAAATCCCGTCTGCACGCTACTGACTCTATGGACACGGCCCAAAGATAATACGAACAAAATGAGTCTATTATGACATATCTATGATTATTTTAGAGAGCTATGAAGTATTTAGTCCCATTCATTGTGCAGTTTCAGCATGGTTTGGGGGTTCATACGTTCAAGGGCTTTGAGGGACCTCAGGACATAATAGAAATATGAAATAAAATGTGTCTCTGAATTCAGTAATGATAGTAGCATGACAAACCGTCCAGTAGGCATAACATTTTAGAAGTTAGCTTTTTTGAACACCCCTAGAGTATGCTCTTACGAGACATTTAACATCAAAAATGTCTCTTTTATATCTAAACATATAATATACTAGAATAAGTAAAAAGTACTTAGTGATCATGAACTTCTGTGCTTCAATCATTTCACAGACTGGCTAGTTACAGCAGTGCTTCCCCCAAAGTGGTGATCCGCGGCATGAATCAAAAACATTGGGAAAAATAAAAATTTTAAAGTTTTAAAAAGTTTATTTTCTCATGTGAGTGTCATATAGAAACGAGATAGCCTATCCATTTTGTAATTGGCTAAGCATGCATATATTCCATAGCATATTTAAGGCCATGTCATAGGAAGCATGTCTTAAATGGTACTGGTCCCTGGTGCATTAATACAGTAGGAAATTTTCTGCCGGTTCGCTAAACTTAAGAGTTTGAGGAGCTACAGAAAGAAAACAATGACAATTAATAAGTGATTTTAGTCTTCTTGCAGCAATTTAGTAAATTAGTAGACCTATTGACCACGAAACACACATGCATCAAAGACAGAATTCTATTTTTGCATGTTAAAGTAGTTACCATAACATGTGAACAACGTGGGCATATTCGTCGAAACACTTTGCCAAACAATTATAATAATGTGACAACAATGACAATGATGCCGTATCTTCCCAGACAACACACTGAATCGTGATGCGTTGAAGATCGTCATTATGCCCTTTCTTTATTGCAGAAATCCTTGTATGCGACTTTGGCCTACCATGCAAGCACTGCGTGCAATGAAGGCAATTGTCCTTGGGTAGTGTTATATAGACCCCCTGGGACAAAAATTGCCTTTCAGTGGTTTGAACATGTACATTAAAAATTCAAGGAAAGAGAAATATCACTATAATTCTCTTGCTATCAGATCACCTAGGCTACCATCTACACTCTACAGTATACTGTACGTAGACGACGTTCAAATTCTAATAATTATTTCATTTTACTGCTCTTCATCAGAATCTTCAGTTGAAACTCTTTCTCAAACATAGTCTCATATTCAGTCTTGTAGGGATTCTAATAAATTGCATAGAAATCCAGCTAAATCTGAATTTTAGGCTTTTAGTCACAAATTCTCAACTTAGGAAACCTTAGTCTGACATTTCTGTTAAACTTGGATACTTGGCTGTCCTCGTTAGCTCTCCTGCGCGAGATCTTGGAATAATTTTTGTTTCTATTCTTTCACGATCACGCAAATAGCATCTGCAAATCAGCACATCGTCTGTCCGTTGCTCTCGGTAGGCTAAGCATTTGTCAAACCCATGCCAAGTCAAAGTCATTGGCCAAACGCTGTAACCCTACTCCTTCCATGAGATTCATTCATTCATCGTATATGCGTGATTAAGTAGCCTGGCCTCAATAATAGTAATAACAATTATGCACTTCTATAGCACCAGTTCTAATACCCAAGGGTATCAATCGATAGTACTTCAAAATGCATCCGCAAAAGATCCCGGTCATACCAAAGATCAGTCAGAGGGAGAGAGTAAGACGGACTATGGCCGAAAAGTTAATTGAAAGAGATGTGTCTCAAGTCTGGATCTGAAGATACTCAATGAATTGTAAGATCTGACAGCCGGAGGGAGAGTTTCAGATTTTAGGCCCAGAAACAGAAAAAGCGCAAGCAATTTCGCCGACTCAAATCTGTCACTGGTCGACCCTGTCTCCATTCCACCACCACTCAGGGTCTTCTCCGTGTTTCACGGGAACGCATGTTAGTATTTCAACAACGAGACTTTGCATCTTTTGGGCAGACCCTCTGCAATGACCCTCTGCAGACCCTCCCCGAATATTCGCACACTCGCAACCAGTGGCATAGCGTGGGGGGTCAGAGTGCGGTCGCTCCGGGCACAAAATTCTTAGGAGCCCAGAATTTCAAGTGAAAAAAGAAAAACACAAAGTAATAATAAAATAGTCTGCCATGAGTCATTCAGTATTACAAAGATGAAGAAAAGAGAAGAATTACAAGTACTTTCTCGGTTTCTATTATTGCACAATGTGGGATATAAGATACGGAATCTGTTTGGTCTGTAAAGGCATTTTGGCCACACGTTAGAGGCGCAATCCCTCCTTTGCCCCGGGCGCTGGCAACCCACGCTACGTCACTGCTCGCAACTATACCAACTTCACGACACTGAAACGCTTGCCAACCTATTTCTCGTTCGAAGTAACTGCAGCGGGAACGCTTCTGGGTGATTGTCCAGAAGAAGCTTTGTATATAGGCCCTATTAGAAGCCTGTGCCTTATATGGAATGGCTATAATGAGTGAAGCGTGCAGGAAAGCATTGTCAAAATTATCTTATTGGAAAAGGCTCTTGTGGGAAAATTAAACCACTTTGACCGGCCACTCTGACTTCTTGATAATGCTTCGTCTAGGAGTAGGAGTGCTTTAGCTCGGCAAGTAGGCATAGTCCTATAGACTAAACGCTTGCTCAGGTGGCGGGTGCGTCATCTTTAAGTTTTGCTTTCTTTGTAAGTTCTAACACACGTCGCTTTTCCAGTTTTCATGCTCGTCGCTCTCTTTCAATACGAGGTGAAAGGCGGATTGAAGATGTCTTTTGCCATCAAGATCGACATTACGGCGTTCGTTTTGCTTTCTAAACAGCAATTATTAGATCTGGTTCAGCTACAGAAAACAAAACGGACCAATAGGGCTCATTGCGCTCAGAGCCTTTTGTAAGAACTTATATCTTATGACCTAAAGTACGCAACTTCTATTGTAAAGAAATCTAATGAATTTGATTTACAAGTATTTCCTGTTTATCTTAATTTCATATTAGAACTAGACCTATATACACCTGTATGAAAAGAGATATTACGCGTTCTTATTGCGTATTAAGATATAATGTGCTATACTGAACGAAGTAGCATCAATGTTAAATTTACTGATGCAAAACATATAACCAAATGAGGAGTATAATATAAAGCACGATAGCTGGATTTTGTATTTAGCTAACTTGTCACTAGATTTAAAGTCGGCTATCCAAGCCAATATTAGGACACTTGTGTCTGCAAACTATCAGTCCTAGACCTAACTTTCCTTATAAATTTCACAATAATTATGACGATCAGCAGTGCCAAGGGACTGTCCATTAATTGCGTAAACAACGTTTAGATAATTTTTAACCTCCTCCATTGCCAATAGCTGTCAAACTTTCGGTGACCCCTTTAATAAAACCAGGCCGTCTTTTGCCAGTGTGAGGCCCCTAGTCACCTGGTGGCCTGAGGGGCCCCGGCAGGGGGTGAAAACCGTTTTTTTTCTGATGCTCGAAAAAGTTGACTAGACAAAAGGTCATCGCGTTTTTTGGTGCTTGATGTTTCAATTAATTTATCCTCCAGCAGTTTGATAAGCAAAAGAGGTTAAAAAAAGGTCAAAACATGAAAAGGCGGGAGCGCATGGAGCCCGCGGGGCCCCTTAGATGCGCGGGGCCCCGGTCACAGTGCCAATGCCAAATTTCCAACATATAAAGACGGGCCTGAATAAACCTGAAAAATGTTTACCCTACCCCCTACAAGCTAACATTATTTTCTACGGCTGACTTTTATGCGAAAATAGAATTATGGAAATTAATATTTATGCAAAAAATTATATTTTTTTAAACTTTTTTAACAGATGTCAAATATGCCAACATTTATCTTGACTCCCCTTTCTCTCCCGTGTCAACAATTGTCAAACTTCCTCAAACCCTCCCTATTTTCTTACGTAATTAATGGACAGCTCCCAACATTAAATGCTGCTCTGTTCTTTGTCAGCTCAAAACCATTATAGACGCATAGCCATTCGGTACTGCATGTTATTTTCTAGGAGTCGCAAGCGAAAAAATGCGGGGACAATGATAAATTGCTAACTAATTATTCGATTCATCTCTTGTTTTAAAGTGTTTGTCTTTGTGAACTGAAACATAGATAGAATAGCATACAGATTTCTTTCAGTAATGTTAACTTATCAACAAGTACAGGTAGGCCCTATTCACTGAAAACGTCACACCGAAGGCGATTTCTGTTTGGAGCGCAGTTATAATTTTGATGATTTTTTCGAAATGTTTGGGTGATTCCATTTGTGTCCAGGCCAAGAAAATCCTCTCGAAGCTACAATAGTCTCCTTTATCCTCAATTTGACGAGCAGAAGATAGGCCCATTGCTCACAAATATTGAAATATCATTTAGCAATAAAGTTCATTCCGTAATATTTACCCCATATCCCCAAAAATCGCCCTCCATTACGTCATTAATTGAAGAAACATCAGAATATTTCTTGTCGACGTCGGATTGTTCACGTTTCTTTCGGACTTGAGGCGCCTCCAATCTTGTGAATTTCCTGAAGACGATTTGATGCCCGAAAATATATAACTTACCTTGCTATCATGTCCCTGAAATCCCTAGAATTCACTAATTATTTCAGTCTAAACTGAACGACTGACAACAAAGTGGTCGTCCATAAATGACGTAACGCGATTTTGGCACTTGTTTGACCCCTCCCCCTACGTAACGCGACGTAACAAGAAGTCAGACCCCCTAAAATATGACGTAACAACGGGCTTCCGCTTACTTTTCGTCTTCCGAAAAGTCTTGACAAGCAAAAAAGGTCATTCATCCTTCTATTTTTCCCTCTCCAAACATACTGACAAGCAAAAAAGGTCATCCTTGTAGTTTTTCCTCGACAAGCAAATAATTAAAAAGGTTGTCACTTTAAAAATGTGTGTTGCGTTACGTCACATTTACGGCACCCCCTCCGTTCGTCACACTTCGTAACAAAAGTCCGGGCCCCCTCCTCCCTAGGCGCCTTACGTCATTTGTGGACGAGCCCAAACGGAATTACGAAAGAAAAAAAAACACAGGTGTGAAGACTTGACCGACCTTATTTAAAATGCACACAAACTGGAAATTTTTTACAAAGAATGGTGGTCCTTAAAAGATGAAGCTCAGTCTGTTTGTTCCCTTCTAGTGATAATTCGGATTCAATTTGTGCCCTTCCTGTTGAAATTTAGAACCGTCTTTGGACAGGTTAGGACTGAGATAAATTTACGCGTTTTGTAATTTTGCGCCAAGTTCAAACCTAATGGGTCAATTTTCTCAAACCTCACCCTAAGAATTTTCGTTCTCCAATCGGACGGGAAAACACACAAGTGTTGGATCCCACTGGGATAGTCCTCTACCTGTGGATGGTAGGTTAAGTCACCCCTCCCCCAATCGATCCGGGGTTATGCCTACTTATAGAAATTAAGAAAGAGGCATGTGAGGTTAATCTGCAAGATAATAAATTTGAATTTCCTGATTAGGTGAAAATTTCATCAATTCAAAGTAGACATAAATGCAAATGCTATATTGGAAAAAGCAAATTATATTCGTTTCTATTACAATAAGTTAGATTAACTGCCCGCAAAGTAACTGAGATAGGGCCTAATTATAGAAATTAGATCAAAATAATTCAGTTTGTCTGGCCTTTCGCGACTGCTTTGAAGGCGGGTTTCGAACCTTTGACGTAAGTTGAGTGATTGAAATTCGACGAAGAATCGATGATACTTCGTTGCCACTTCTTTCTTGGTCTGTTTGTGAGCGAAGATTTCGAACGTTTCGGAACGTTTCGGAACAGATTTCGTCGAAAATCGAAGATCTTTTCGAACGTCTTTCTTTTCTTCTCTTAAAAAAAATGAACAATGGGTCCTGGTGACGTCACTCGATGACGCCGAGGCCTAAATAATCAAAACGAGGCTGTAGTCGCTCTCTATTTTAAAGTTTTTTTATATTGCCGTTCAGACGATTTAAGTAAGCAAGTAAAATCTCGTGGATCAATATAGCTCTTTGGAAAGCAGCACATTGGAAGTTGCTTATTCTCAAGCACTTAGCCTTTCTTAAAATCGCTATAGGAAAGGTGAATGATCAATCAATCAATGAACTTTTATGGCGCCACTATCATAATACCTAAGGCATCAGCCGATTGCGCGACAAATCAAAACTGAATTAGAGCCAAGTCAATCCGGAAAGATCAGTCAGAACAGTGGGGGGGGGCAGTCTAAGGAGGATAAGCCAAGTCAAACAGGTATGCCTTAAGACCGTATCTGAAAGATGATAAAGTGCTAGTTATTATTTATTTATTTATTTATTTATTTATTTATTCCCGGCCAATTTTTTAAGCGCAGTAGCAGGGCTAAGGCCCACAACAAGAGCGCTTCACACATAATCATCACAATAAGTAGCTCATTCGATATAAGTGAGTTTTTAAGTTCTTAATTTAAAAAGTCCGGCAGAGTCCGTGCTGGTCACGTTGTCCGGCAGAGTGTTCCACCATGCAGGGTTTCCTCGCGTGAACGATCTTTCTCCCTTCTTGATGGTCTTGGATGGTGGAGGGACGAGGAGTTACCCATGTTGACTGGACCTATTATTGTATATTAGGGCCCGTTATTCAACGTAGAGATTATTGTGGCGACTAATCCGGAGAGTGCGTTTACACATCGCGAATTATAGTAGCTCCTGCGTTATATGAAGTGATATTGTTAATGAATTCCAGAACCTAAAACGGCACAATTGATATGATGTGTTCTAACAAGCAGTAATCAGCTCGTTTTTTCCACCAGATCCACGGGCGTCCGCAGAAATTTTTCCAGGGGTGCAAATATGAAGTCCCAACTAGACCTGTGCGCCGACGGTCTGAGGGTCGGCGGCGGCGTGTGACCGCTTTATCACCGGCGGCGGCGGCGCGCCGAACCAATTTTATCGGCGGCGGCGGCGTGGACTTTATTGGCGGCGGCGGCGGCGTCGGCGGCGTACAAACGGCTAATACAGTACAATACGTGCGACTACAAAGGATACCATATGATATCGTCGTTTTTGTTCAATCTTCAAGGCGTTTTGTCACCCGGTTAATTTGAAAACAATGTTACAAACTTATAATACTAGTAAAAATAAAAGTATACAGTTTAAGAAACATGTTTTCAACAGAGCCGTAGCTAGTGTATTCGGCGTTCGGGGCAAGGTACACATTTTGAGCCCATAAATTCCAGTGATGACCTTTTTATGCTTATCTAAGCTTTCACGACATAGCAATCTATAGCCTCTAGCCGCCCCAAAACCGGTGATGGCCTTTTTAACTTATCTGTATTTTCTGTATTTTTCGCCGTAAAAAGTGGATAGTGGTGGTATAAAAACTTAAAAATAGTGTCAAAAATGTGCCCCACCCCACTAAGACGGCGCCCGGCGCAGCTTGCCCCCGCCCCTAGCTACGGTTCTGTTTATCAAATTATATTGCTTCATTATATATCCCAAATTGACCATAAATGAAAACTTTTAAAAAGTGTATGTGCCAACTAAGAAAACAAAGCACTGCCGACATCAGACTAAGAAGATTAATTTTAAACTAAACTAAGAGGATTTAAGCAACAAACGCTCTCAGTTATGATGCATAGGTTCACTGCTCGTTTAGTTAACTGTGCACAGTTAATTTTAGCATCACTTCACATGTAGCATCTTTTTAGGTCTTCGCGTAATTATCATCGAAAACGCTTTTCTTTGCCGTGGCCATTTTGCAAAATGTAAACAATACAGGAAGTCATTCGATAGACGAATGAAGCGAAGTAAATAAGTAACGTGTGCTTTGAATTGTGCTTTGAATTAGCTAGCACATGTTGACTATACTGTATCGTGAAGACAGTTTTATTCACGTATTACAACAGTGTTGGCCTACTCTGGTTACATGAAAAAATAATTTCACCAAGGGGACGCCGGCGTCACGCCGATGTTCTCTCGGCGGCGGCGGCGGCGGCGCGCCGATCCTATATTACCGGCGGCGGCGGCGTCATGAAAACGTCGGCGGCGGCGGCGCGGCGTCGGCGGCGCACAGGTCTAGTCCCAACGCGAATAGGGAGAGGGGCGGGCCTTCTATGGCTAAGCCGATGCTGAGATTGCATGAGTTGTATTGACATAAGCTGGGTGTTTTTTTTGTTTATAAGACTTTGAAGCTGTAGGCTATCTAGAGTATTTTTGTCGTCTAAATTGATTCTTTCTGCCTCCTAAAGCTGCTGACGCCGCCATTTATCTCTCCGACTTCAGTGCCGCTGCCGCAGCATTCGGTCTGAAGGCCTCCTGGAAGAAGACACGGTTACAGAACCTATAGGATGCACGGCCCTCCACCTTCAGCAGTGTCCATCGGCAGTGAAATCATAGAGCCAACAGAGAGCTTCATATATCTTAGCAGTACCCAGTGGCAGTACCCAGTCGTCAAACGGGCATTGTAAAGAGGATCTCAAACGACGCATCTCCCTGGCTTCATCAGCAATGTTCTCCCTCAACCATGTCTGGGGGACCAACGTATTTCTCTCGTCTAAAGATTCGTCTGTACAAGGTCCTCGTGATGTCAGTGCTGCTTTATGCATGCCGCAGAAACAGGGACGCTACTTTCTGTTGACCTTCATAAGATAGAAGCCTTCCATACGAAATGCATCCCCTCCACCATGGAAATTCGATGGAATGGCTTTATTATGAACCAAGAAGTTCTTACCCGAGCTGAACTGCCTCCGCTTGCCGAACTATTAATCAAGCGCCGGATGGCTTTGTTCGGTCACGTCGCCCGCCTCGACGCAGTGGCGTAGCGTGCACCTGGACCGCCCATGGCTCCTGGAAAAAATGCCGCCCCAATTTGCTCTTACTAACTATATCTATATATTCAAATATGCACGCCTGCAATATCAGATCATGGCCTTGTCTCGGCATCCTTTCCGCTTCCTTCCAGTAAGCCTGTCTACATCCTCAGGAATGTGCGTAACTGGAAAAAGTTCGACGGTGAAGCATTTTGCCAAGGCCTTCAATCAAGCCCTTTGTGCCAAAACCTAGAAGACCTTGCCTCTGCTTCTGTGAGTACGCTGTTTGAACTATACGATTCAACAACAAGACGGTTACTTGATGATCTCCTTCCAGTACGCAAGGTTAAGATTCGTCATAAACCTCTGTCACCATGGTTTGACGCAGAATGCAGAACATTTCGACGTCGTGTTAGGAAGTGTGAGCGGAAATTCAGACGAACAAAGAACCCGGATGACCGTCGTGAGACTGTACTTATGATCAGGGACATGCATAAGTTTTTTCGTGACAAAGAAAGAAACTACTGGGAGTGTCAAATTTCACGTAATGCTCACTCCTCTCGTAGACTCTGGAAAACATTCAATGATATTCTCGGTCGTACAAAGCCTTCGAATTCACAACTGAATGCGGATTTATCGTTTACTGCAAAATCAGTTCGTGGATTATTTGATATCTAAAGTTCGTCGTGTGAGGGGATGCTACAGCTGGGTCGCAGCCGCCAGAGTTTACAACCACAGATGTTTGTCTACAGGACTTTGACGAAGTTACGTTGGATGTTCTTCGACGCGTCATCCTCTCTATGCCTACGAAAACCTGCATGAACTCGATCCGATTCCGACTTTTATTGTGCATGACTATATTGACTGTTTCTTGCCTTTTTAACGTTACTCTGCAATAGGTCTCTTAAAGAAGGCTGCCTACCTCATCGCAGAAACTGGCAATAGTTAAGCCTTTGTTAAGCAAACTGGCCTTGATGAGTCTGAAATGTCAAGTTATCGCCCTATCTCAAACCTCAGTTTCTTATCTAAGGTCCTTGAGAAGGTTGTCACTCTTCAGCTGCTTCCATATCTTGAGGCTAATGATTTGCTGCCGAAATACCAGTCTGGTTTCCGTGCTTCACACTCCACTGAAACGCTTCTCTTGCATCTTCTCTCAGATCTCTATAGGGCCATCGATCGGTCAGAAGTCACTCTTCTTGCCCTATTTGATGTCAGTGCTGCTTTCGACACTGTTGACCATGATATTCTTCTACAGCGCCTCTCTGTCTCATTTGGTGTCTCTGGTCTTCCTCTGGCCTGGTTAAAATCCTATCTCTCTGAACGCCGCATGATTGCATCACTTGGTTCTTCCTACTCCCGTGAAGTGCCAGTCACTTGTGGAGTCCCTCAGGGTTCGGTTCTTGGGCCGCTTCTGTAATACTTTATACTGCTGATGTTGCACGCTTGTTTGCACCATATAATTTTAAAAACATATGTACGCTGATGATATTCAGGCCTATTCACATTCCAGCCCCACTAATGCGCTGCAGATCACTCGTGAATTTGTTGAAGCCTCTGACTTACTTCATTCATGGATGCACTCAAATCGTCTTTTACTTAATCCAGCTAAAACTCAGCTCATCTGGTTTGGTACTCGAGGTCAGCTCTTAAAAATTGATCATATGTCTGTGCAGGCTGCCTTCCCCGGCCTCTCTTTCTCCTCCTCTGTCCGTGATCTTGGTATAATTCTTGACTCTGAGTTAACCTTTATGGATCATATTAACTCACTTTGTCGCAGTTGCTTCTATCATCTCCGCCAGCTTAGAGTGATTCGACGTACACTAGACATGCCATCTGCTTCTACTTTGATTCATGCATTTATTTGCTCAAGGCTTGACTACTGTGGTTCACTTTTTGCTGGTCTTCCATCGGTGCGACTTGATAAACTCCAGATGGTTCTTCGTTCAGCAGCCAGGGTGATTGCTGGTGTCACAAGACGTGATCACATTAGTGATTATATGACGTCTATTTTACACTGGCTGCCTTATCCTGCTCGAGTTGAGTTTCGTATGTTGAGAGTGGTTGCACTCTCTCTTTATGGTGCCACTCCATCTTACCTTTCAGAGCTACTCCATCCCCTTAGCTCTATCCCTGGTCGGCCATGTCTTCGGTCCACAACCAATGGTCTTCTCAGTGTGCCCCAAGCACGAACTTCCATGTTCCTGAAGCGAGGTTTTGAATCAGTTGGCCCTATCCTTTGGAATGCTCTTGACGCCAGTATGCGTGGCTTAGCAACTCCTAATTCTATGGCCCTCTTTTTGAAACGACTTAAAACTTATCTCTTTGTTAATATACAGTAATTTGCTGTGGAAGCGCTTCTGAGTGATCTTTCAGAAGAGGCGCTATACAAATATCTTGTTACATTACATTACATTACATATCTGACAAGCAAAAAAAGAAGGTCGTCGTCGCTGAATTTGCCGCCCCTTCTACATTTTGCCGCCCCCTTCGCCAAAAACTCCTCAACAACCCTGCAAACACAAAAAGGTTGATTCCAAAATTTGCCGCCCCCATCATGTGTGCCGCCCATGGCTAGAGCCATAGTAGCCATTGGGACGCTACGCCTCTGCCTCGACGAGAATGTCCCTGCTCATCGGATCCTTAGCACCCATCTCGACATGTCATCCGGTCATCGTCCCGATCCTTCCTGGAGACGCTCTCGTGGTCGACCAAGGATCCGGTGGATTGATCAACTTCGACGGGACAACAACAACACTCCTCCTACCACGCTGTGGCGTCATGCCATCCTTCGAGCCCGAGACCATGGTTCCGAGGCAACGCAACGGTCCTCCGCTGGCTGCGCGAGAAGATGAAGATGAAATTAATAGTCACAACACTGCAAGAAGTAGGCCTATGAATTACTTAATGGACGAAATCATGAAATGAGACAAGATAACATGTGAATTTTTTGCAAAACTTATTTGAAATATTTAAAACAGAACAGCATAGAACAGAACTTTTAAATACAGGTACTTTTAGTTATTTCAACATGAGTAAAGCATTAATATCAATGCATTACTCTGGTAGTCTTAACGTTATATAGGCCTAATCTCAAGAAGTCACATTCGAAAGAAGAATATAAAACACGCCCCATTACTAATTTTCTATAAGTAGAACGATAATGTTTTCCATTCGGCCATGTCTTCGGTCCACAACCAATGGTCTTCTCAGTGTGCCCCAAGCACGAACTTCCATGTTCCTGAAGCGAGGTTTTGAATCAGTTGGCCCTATCCTTTGGAATGCTCTTGACGCCAGTATGCGTGGCTTAGCAACTCCTAATTCTATGGCCCTCTTTTTGAAACGACTTAAAACTTATCTCTTTGTCAATATACAGTAATTTGCTGTGGAAGCGCTTCTGAGTGATCTTTCAGAAGAGGCGCTATACAAATATTTTGTTACATTACATTACATTACATTACATTACATAAAATTGTTTTCATTCTTTAGAGGTTTTCATTCTTTAGCGCATATCTGTAAAATATCTGTAGACTTCTAACGTGACTACGCAGATCTATAAAGCACAACATAAGAAACAGAGGACAATTTTCAGAACCGCAACTAATATCGTCATTAAGAGCGCCCATTAAAAGGAAGCTTAGAACAGGGCCGCTATTGCAGCCAACAGCGTAAACCACACGAAAGGCTTCAGCATTGACGCAACGTGTGCTTTAACAGTGGAAGACTTCAGAGCCCGAGGCATGTCAGCGTTGCAACGGTCCTTTACGCAGAGACAGGCGGACTTTTTAACCGTCACGTCACCAGAGACTTGGCCATCACTTTTGTAGCAGCATTTGTCACCATACAAAGCGGTAGTCTGGTTGTGCAGTTTACCATGCCGCGAGCATCCGCGCATCTGGAAATGGCCATCTTTCACGCAGTCACGGACTATCAAGTAATACTCTGCAAAATATGCAATATGGAAACCATTCTGAAGACAATTATGCTGAAAATTCACTTTGAGGCAGAGTTCTGATAAAAAAATAAGATTTAGAAGAATTGCCAATAGCCTCTTCATGCACAAGTACACGATTAATATCAGGTTCGGATACGGTTTGAGAAAATAATAAACACCAATTTATTCAATCTCTGATTTGTTGTGCAATCGGCTGTTTTCTTTTAAATATGCATTTGTGCTATTTATAGCACCACTGCATTTTGATTAGATTTGATCGTAGATTTATTTTGAAAAGAATGCGATGGATCAACGTACCCTCTTGTGAAACATATTTTGTGTAGCTCACAGAGCACTGCAGGCCGTCACATGTCTTTGTCGAGGTCGGTCGGAATGGTTGAGAGCAAGGCGTACTGCCCGGCATTACTCCCGAGGGAGAACTCGAGTATACGCACTGATAGCAGGTAACAGCTTCAGTCCTCTCAACCACTGAAGCAACTACCACTGCGAACATCAGCAACATCGCTGACTTCATTGCATCGATTGCTAAACACACGTTTCTGAAAGGAGAAAATGCGATTAGGTTTATAATGTGCGATTTGTAGACTCCTCTATACAGTATAATATTGAGCTTCGAACTACAGCGTATTTACTGTAATTCTTTATTGAGAAGCTACCATCGAATGATGTAAATGGGCTAGTACAGTGGCGCTAAAGAAGTTTTATGATTGATTGGTTATTTGGTTGATTGTTTGATTGATTGTTTGATTGATATAGAGCTTGATCGAGACTTAGAGGTTTACTCTTATTTGGGCGGTAAATTCGAAAATTGTCATTAAGCGATTCCTCCTTACACATTGACAATCATCAATGTACTCTATAATGCTGGATCTGTCTGACTGCACTCAGTGGCGTAACTAGGGGGCGGGGGAGGGCACTTTGTTGACAGCCCCCGGGCCCCGGGCGGGGGGCCCGAAGAGGGGTCTAAGCTAGGGTTAGGTTAGGGTTAACCCTAACACCCTAACTTAACCCTAACCCTAACCCTAGAAATGATGTGCTGACGACCTTTTTTGCTCGTCAGGAAGAAAAAGGAGGCGATAACGTTTTTTTGCTCGTCAGCTCGAAACTCTGAGGCCCCCATGGCAAAGATGCCCCCGGGCCCCAAAAGTCACGCTACGCCACTGACTGCACTAGTATTGTGATTGGATGCTTCAAATACCCTCAGGCTGATTAGAAGTATTCGTCGCTCAGTGTCAGCCACTGCACTGAAAACACTGGTCTCCACTCTGGTGTTGACCAAATTAGATTATGGCAATGCTACCCTGGCCGGAATACGGAAAAACCTTCCCAATCGTCTCCAGTCCGTTCTGAACGCTGCTACTCGTATGGTCTGCCATATTCCGCCAGGTGAACACGCAGCTCCATCGATTCGTGATTTGCACCGGCTATCAGCGCCAGAAAGAATCCACTTCAAGCTTTCGTTATTAGCCTACCGATGCCTGAACGGTGTCAGCCCTGCATACCTGGCGACTGAACTGGTACGTGTGGCTGACTTGGATGGTCGGCAACGCCTGAGATCTGCCCGATCCACCTCACTGGTCGTCCCGAAGATGCGCCTTCGAACTGTCAGTGATCGCGCGTTCCCTGTGGCCGCGTCGAGAGCGTGGAACTGTTTACCTCCATACCTCCATCTGTGCAACTCTCTCCATCGCTCAACACATTCAAAGAGAAACTTAAAACCTGGCTATTCCGCAGGAGCTACTTGTGATTTCTTGTGTTTTTGTAATGTGTTCACGCAGTTCTTATAGGACGAGTTACCACATCAATCAGTATGTTGTAATGATGATGATGATGATGATGATGATGATGATGATGATGATGATAATAATAATAATAATAATAATAATAATAATAATAATAATAATAATAATAATAATAATAATAATAATAATAATAATAATAATAATAATAATAATAATATGAAGCATTTCGTCTGATGACGTTTTCATCATGAAAATTTAGTAATCTTTTGTGCAGTTCTCAGTGCGTTGTGGCGGTTCTAAAATGGAGCTGGGGGCGGGGTTGTAGCTCCAGATTTCAGCTTTGCCCCAGATAATAATAGCAAACGACCTTTTTCTGTCCGTCAGATTTCACCAGTTTTATTTTAGAAGCTGGGAAGTTGGCGGTCATTGACTAGGGCATAACCTCCTCAGTTTTTTCGGCTAGAACAGCTACTGTCAGTGTGGTGCTTACTCTTATTCTAAAAACGCATCTTTTATTCTCAGCACAGCGCGTGATCCTATTCTTGGTTAGGCCTAATATGCACGAATATGCTGGAGTAGGCCTAATATGCGTGAATGTGCCTTCCTTTCTTGAGCACAAAGTGAACCTTTCCGTCCAAATGCAACGGACTTACTAAGAAAGGATTCTTTGGGGTGGCATTCACTCATGGGTTTCTATGGCAAAGTGGTGGTAGCTTACTGCTCACTGTAGCAAAACGATCGCAAAATATCAGAATTTGTTTAAATGGACCCCCGTTCCCCATACAGGTACCTAAAGGAGCTTGAAAATGTCTCATTAGGTCTCAGAACAAATGTAAAACCGTTAGAGTGGTGAAGGGACGGAAACTCCCTAAGCATTACACAGCTAATAGAAGATTCTCAATAGTGAAATAGTAGAATGTACAGTAATTGCTATGACACTTCATTTGTGTCAAGTAATGTTTTATAATGTAAAAAGAAGCTAATGAATTGGTGACCAGCAAAAGTTCTTAACTGTTTAGCCATCGTAGGGGCCTATATTCGCTAGATTTGGGCTAGAAGTAAAGTCATTCAGATCTACTGTATAACGAAGAAATTTCATATTTGACACAACACTTGGCAATTAAAATTTGTATCTTTTGCTAACATTTTAAAATGATTTTTTGCGAAAAAATTTATTGCTGGAAAAATGAATAGTGGGCACACCGTTTGTGCAAAAACGGAGATCGTTAAAAAATCGAGACCACGAAACAATTAGAATGTGTGCGTCTGTTGGCGATTTCCTGAAAGAGAAACTGATAAAATGGCAGATCTCGCTGCTCAAAATAAATGTGATAAATAATCAAAATGTCAGGGCCTTTTTAAACGTGCAGTGAAACAAAATGCGCAGTGATCAATTGAAAATATGCAGTGTTAAAATTTTCTGAGCTTGTGCAGTGATAAATTTTCCTGGCGAAATTTTTTCTTTGCTTTTCACGCGGATGTCCACATATTTTCTGAGTTTAGTGCAGTGATTAATTTTTCTTAAAAAGGCTCTGAAATTGTAACGGTTTAAATTTTACTTACATCGGGATAAAAATATTACCTCCTTCGCGTTTAATTATTTTCAAAAATGACGTCACGAGCATTAAAGTCTATGGTCACGAGACTGCTGGATTATTTGAAATAATAATATGTCTCGTGGCGTAAGTAAATAAATTATCAATCAATCAATACACTTCTATGGCGCCACTATTTTAATGCCTAGGGCATCAGCCGATGGAGCACCAATTCCAAATTGAATTAGAACCAGGTCAATCCGGAAAGATCAGTCAGAACAGCGGGGAAGCAATCTAAGGGGATAAGACAAGTCAAGCATGTATGTTTTAAGACCGGATCTGAAAGATGATAAAGTGTTAGTTATACGAAGTGATACTGGTAATGAATTCCAGAGCCTAGGGCCACACATTGAGAAACAGCTAATGCCAATGACTGTACGAGAATGAGGAACAGCAAATGAAAGTCCTGCCGAATTCCTAGTTAAGTGATTAGCTCATAAGATAATTGGGTTCATTAAGTAACATGGTTTTATATGCTACACACGCAAAAGACAGATTTTATAATTTCACAGGGCTACGAAAATATTTTCGACAAACTTTTTTCATTAGACTAGGTCAATGCACAAATCGATATGGGTTTAAGTGACTCTGGACAAGGAATGTCAATTTGAAAATTCTGGCAAACGAAATCAACGCTAAGACTTCTGTGATTCTAATTATTATATTATATGGACCGCGTAATCTTGATCGGGTCCATCGAATAATTATTTTACTCCAGACCGCTCACACTCCGTTCCCGTATATAGGGTCGCTTATGAGGAAGGCGTCTCGCTTAGTTCAGCTTCTGTTCCTAGTCATATATATATATATATATATATATATATATATATATATATATATATATATATATATATATATATAAAAGATTAAGGCTTAACTTGGCGTCTAATATATAAATATATTTATTTATTTATTTATTTATTTATTAGACGCCAAGTTAAGCATCAGTCTTCTTATTCCATTCGATGCGAATTATTGAGTTGATACGCGACCTGCGGTAGAGATTATACGTAACCTACGTATCCATATGGAAAGCAAACGGGACTCGCCGAGTCGACCTCGGCTGCGCAAGAGAAATTGAGTTGCGTCGGCGCGGTTAAACGTCTTGAAGATTAACAGCGGAACGCGTCGTCTGCTGCTGAAGATTAACAACAGAACGTCTGCTGCTGTAGGCCTACGTGGAGTGCATGCGACGTTCGACCATTGATGGTTCGTCTCATCGTAAAGATGATTCTCGCTATTGTGTCTCATCTTGGCCAACATCGACTGTTTCGATTGGCGCATTGAAACTAGCGTCGTTTTTTATATTATCTGTATAATTATTAATATTTGATTCAAATATCGATTAGGCTTATTGGCAGTGGCTGGTTTATTATTATTTTAGTTTCTTCTACTGTCAAACGGGTAATTTATTGCGCATGACATTATTAGAATCGTTGTCAGTATAGACAAGTGTAGGCTAACTAGTACTTGACAGCTATTTTATAAAGTAGAAGCCCTGCTTATCGATAGATTGCTGTAATTACTTAGCAACCGTTTTACAGCAATCATTTGTAAGCCCGCGTTTAATTTATTTAAAACTGATGATTTGGAGCACGGTGTTTTTTGAACATGTAAACTAGGGGGGCCGCGCCCCCCAGTTATTTTCCTGGTACCGTAGTAATTATGACGGTCAAGGCAAAAAAACTTGGACTGACCTTTTGTTTTTCCTTGTCACCTTGTCAACCTATTTCAGTTTAATAAATATAAGGCAAAAAGCTGGGGATTACCTTTTTGCTTGTGAACCCTTTTTGGGTAAAGAGTACTGTATATAAAACAAAAACTTGCGGATAACCTTTTTTTGCTCGTCAGCCTTCATTCGTCCAATGGGTTGACGTTTTGGTAGCCGTGCAGAATAAATAAACTATACCGGGATTGATAAAGCTTTCCATCGCCCCCAGTAATTTTCCCTTGAAAACACCTTGCTTTGGAGACTGAATTTTTGGCCATGGGTCCAATGTTCAATGACTAGATGGCTACTGGTGGCAGTGCCGTTGCTATTGGGCCTGTTTGCTGAAGCATACGGAAAAAATACAGCAGGGTTGTATTCACTAGACTCGCTCTATTGTATATACGATCGTTCAAAAATTGACCCTGAAAACTCAGGCAAATAAATTAATTTGATTGTCAAAAAATGCGCCGTTCGTACCTGGATTGTTGGCCGACAGTTGGTTTTTTGTTGTTTGTTCGAATAGGTTGCTTCTAATCGGGAATCAGAGTTCTTGACAATAATTCTAAAGACGCACCTTTTCAGTTTAGGATATGGTTGACTATGTGTTTGCAGCGCCCTTGTCGTAGGCCTTAACCTAGTGCACGGCGCTATAGAAATTGTCTTGAAAAAAATAAATAAATAAATAAATAAATTCTAATACTATTCGCTATCTCTCATTTGGCTTGGTTTTAAAAGCCCGCTTTCAGTTTAGAGAAATATTTGCAGAGAGAAACCGTTTAACTGAGTAGGGCAGTTCAAAGCTTAGAGATCATTAACTAAATAAGTAAAATCTCGTAAATTTATATAGCGTCTTTAAGTAGTATCAGTGAAACAGTAGGCCTATAGCCGCTTATTTTTAGGCGTCTAAGCTATCATAGCTAATCGTGAATCCTTTCGTCGATTTCGTTCCAGAGTTTTAGATAACAATTCCATGGAGATAACGAATCCGCTATCTACGTCTGCGAGCGAGTGCTATAATATGAGTGGAAATTATTGTCGCACTTTGAGTCCTACTGCAGATGATGAAGTGGAAGAAAGCTTTTCCTTTTCCGACGATTCCATCCATCGTCCGACAGAAGACGGTATTTTCGATTCCAGGCTGGCAAGAACCGTCTGCGTGGGGTTGATTCTCGGCTCCATCTCCGTCGCAACCGCCGCCGGTAACCTCCTCGTCCTTCTCGCCGTCGTCGTTAACCGCCGCCTCCGCACCACCACGCACTACTTCGTCGCCAACCTGGCGGCGGCCGACCTGCTGCTCGGCACCGCCGTCCTTCCGTTCTCCGCCAGCCTCGAGGTCCTCGGCTACTGGGCGTTCGGTCGGGCGTTCTGCGACGTCTGGGCGGCCCTGGACGTGCTCTGCTGCACGGCGTCCATCGCCAGCCTCTGCGTCATCAGCATCGACCGCTACGTCGGAGTGACGCGTCCCCTGCGTCGCTCCGTCATCATGACGAAACAGCGGGCGGCGTACATCGTCGCCGTCGTCTGGGCATTGTCGCTCGCCATCTCGATCGCGCCTCTGTTCGGATGGGGGAAGGACCCGGCGACGACGGCGGCGGCGGCGGCGGCAGGGGCGTCCGGCCGTAGTTCGACGGTGTGCGAGGTGACGAAGCAGGCCGGGTACGTGCTGTTCTCGGTCGCCGGGTCGTTCTACGCGCCGCTGGTGATCGTTCTCGTGGTCTATTTCAGGGTCTATCGCGAGGCTCGCGGTCGATCGGGGCTCTTGCTGTCCGGACGGAAAGCGGCAAGGAAAGGTCAGGACGTCGCCTTGAGAGTTCACACGGGAAACGGGAGAGGACCAGCCAGATGGACACAGGTGCTGCCAACGTCAGTCCGTCGACGGTATTCGACTCCGGGCAGAGCTACCCGCGTCGCCCATCCATCCAATGTCCCTCTCTCGTTAGCTCCACCTGCGTACCGTCACCCAAAAATTCTCATAATCATCATCATCAGCAGCAGCCGCAGCAGCAGTCACGTAATGAGTCGTTGACGCAGAGGAGAATCTCTCTCGCTCATAAGATTGCAAAATTCAACGGCGAGAAGAAGGCGGCGAAGACCCTTGGAATCGTCGTCGGTGCCTTTGTCGTCTGCTGGCTTCCGTTCTTTCTCGTCTTGCCGCTAGGTGAGCGAACGTCGTGTCTATCATCGTCTCTATCTATTCGATCAGTTTGACACGTCAATATTTCTGCTTTCTTTTGCGGCGCGCAGAGTCAATACTCTGGGGAGAAGGTAAATCTTATACATCAGCGTCCTTGTCTTTGGCTATACTATATGCTTACGGCACTATATAAATAGGCCAGAATATAAACATGCAAACATACATGCATACATACATACATACATACATACATCCATACATACATCCATACATACATATATATACATATATACATACATACACACATACATACATACATGCATACATGCATACATGCATACATACGCACATGCATACATACTGTACATACATACATGTAAATGCTCAGCTGCAACATTTGATTTAAAATGTTTATTTAGAGACTCCATGGAAGCATTCCAGGGGCCCTGGAAATCTTTGATCTCAGACGCTCATTCTTTGGCCACTTTTGCGGGTTTTCTGGAAATTGCTGACCTCGTGGACCCATTGGTCACGTTTTCAGCATTCCTGCTCCAGTTATTTCATATGCGCGGTCCAATTTTGGTACAGTTCGTTAAACAGACTGTTATGAGAAGCTACCAGAACAGCAGTAACATGTAGAATTATATGGGGGGATACCGCCCCACAATCCAAATTGCATGCTATAGTCAACTTGTAGCTTCAAGACTTGCGAAGAATCCTGATTTCCCATGCATTCTTAGCAAATTCTGCAAAAGAACGGAGACTGTGTAATTGACGCGATCCAGATATCGAAAAACAGACCTCCGTGTACTGTAATTGTAGGCACGCGGGAGCGCACGCCCTCCGAAGAATTCTAGCATGCACCAGCACTTTCTTATTAGGAAATCCTGCACGTAAAGCAGAAGATTTATTACTGATAAGTGATAACCCATCTGACACATGAACCATTGACTCGTTACCATCTCCGATGTCCACAATGCAGAACACGGAGTCATTTGTACGCCTACTGTTTGCGACTATGCTGGGTTAAACATCTGTCTTGAATTAGAGGATAACTATAATATTATCGGCATCCGTATAAAGAAATTCAATTCATCTATACTAAATCTAAGCAGGCGTGTGAACTAAGTATCTGTCGTAGGCAGTTGCGACTCCACATAGTGGGCCCGGGGCCCTGTGCCCCCTTATTGAATGCCTGGCCCCAGTGGCCCCCATATTTGGAACCCTATACTTATTATTACATGAGTAGCAACAAATAGTTGGCCCCATGTTTAGAAGTTGTCACCCAAACGCCACCCCCCCCTTTCCAAATCCTGGAGTCGCCACTGGTCGTAGGCCCTATCAACTTCTGCAATGCGCTGCTACTGATTTCATTAGAGGACCTACTTGAGAGACATTCAGTCGACGGCAGTGGCGAGAAGTTGAATTTATTACAAAACGCCAGTATAGACGCGACGCCATCCTGGGAAAAGATGAGACGATGCCCCCCCCCCCCCCATCGTCTCTTGGGGAGCTTGGAGGCCGCGGAGCGAAGGAGCATGCTAGCATGTGGCATCAATTTTCTGGGAATGCTAGTTATTAGACGGCAGTTTTTTTTACGAGCACGCGTTGCATACGGAGTCTCGATGTGAGCGTCGAAAGGTATAAAGCAGAGACTCGGAAGAATGCGTTGAAATGACCGGCCGAGTGCCGACCGTTACGTTTATGGATGCCGCTATTAGCGCATAGCGCACGTCTCGTAAGAACTCTTTCTCTCGACTCGTCGTCGTCGTCATCACCATCATCATCGTCGTCGTCGGCAGCACCAGCTTTTGTTTACGATTCACGCAAAGAGAATGTTGGTTCGAGAGAAAGCGACGCAAAGTGGGCCGCAAAAACTGCTCAGAAAGCTTCACGACTGACCGAGCAGCAGCAATAATAATTAACAGGCCTAATAGATGGACTTTAAGTGATTTAGTAGGATTTTTCCTGTGTTGAAAATCACTGTCACTCGTGCATCCCTCTATTTCAACTTCCGCTGCAACTGTTATATTTGATTTTTTAAAATAGGCCTACACAATTAGCAGTAGTCTATAGCAACGCGAATATTAAATTCTTTACAATTTTATAGATATAGATCAAGCTAGCATTAAAAATGCTCAATCTGATATCCTAGTGTACACAGGGGCGGCGCTGGGATTTGTTGGCTGGGTGGGTCTAATGCAATCTACACAACCAGGACCCGGCTCAGACTACCCCTCTCCATCACTCCCTCCCCACTCCAAATCAAAATTTATCTGCAGATTTGCACGATTTGCTCGGGTGTCCCTGCCCGAGACTGGGTGGGTCTGGACCCACGGACCCACCCACCCCTAGCGCCGCCCATGAGTGTACAGTGTACAGTACTTGAGTTGGTTTTGAAGGCATTCACGATATAGCAGCTGATACTGTCTTAGTAGGCTATCTAATAATTATAGGCCTATAATTTGTTCCGTTTGTCTATATACTGCATTACTGCTCCACGTGTCAGTAGAGTTGTGCGATTGCTGTGAGAAGTTTGCTTCACCTCAGTTCATTAGACCGTTTCTCTTATTAGACCTTTTGGGATTATTCTGACGTAAGAAAGCAAAAATGCAGAAATGTTCTAACAACCAAACTGTTAAAAGCTTTTTAAAATGCGTTTATTACATCAATTTACTTAAACACTACGTTTTGAGTTATTGTAATTTTTGTTTGAATTGTCGTGGGTCTGAATTCTGACCTATTATTATATTCTGGCCTATATAGTTGCTCAATGTTCATATATATATATATATATATATATATATATATATATATATATATATATATATATATATAGTTGTTGTTCATGTGATTTGACACCATTCAATGTTTACTGCTGCAATTTATACTTTGTTATGCTGTGCGCCTATGTTATGAGCTATGAAATCCTAAACTAACAATGCATGCGTAAATAGACAATAAATTTGTTAGAGAATAAAACAATAGATTTCATAGACTATAGTAGTTAAAGCATGGTTAAACACTGCGTTTTGAGTTATTGTAATTTTTGCTTGAATTATCGTGGGTCTGGATCTCTGACTTTACTCGGTAATCATCAGCTCACACACGGAACAGAGACGCCACGAGCAGTTGTCGTCATTCCAGGCTAGCACTTGGTCTGGGCAGTTTCTCAGCAGAGACACGCAAAACTCTTTATACTTATAACAATCTGGGTTCCCTTTGCACCAATCCGTGTAGCGCATTTGCAGATTAGTTTTGCCGCCCAGATGCCACGAAAACGGCTTTAAACAATCAGAATTCATCCGACGACCGCTGGTCCAGAACCTGTCCTTCCATTTGGTGACGTTAACAGGACACACTGAAAAACAGATTCTCACAGTAAATTATCGAAAATGCATTTATTATATCAGTATACAATATATATATATATATATATATATATATATATATATATATATGTTCAATATTCATATATTGTAATATATATATATATACAGTATTTTATATATAATATAAATATAGTTCTTCATGTGCTTTGTGCCCAGTTTGCAAAGAACCTTAAGACGTATTTGTTTAGAAAATCGTACGATTGTTAGGTGTGAAGCGCTCTCGACTTGTCTTCGTCTGGGGATAGCGCTACATAAATTGTCAAAGATAATAATAATAATAATAATAATAATAATAATAATAATAATAATAATAATAATAATAATAATAATAATAATAATAATAATAATAATAATAATAATAATAATAATAATAATAATAATAATAATAATAATAATAAATAATAATAATAATAATAATAATAATAATAATAATAATAATAATAATAATAATAATAATAATAATAATAATGACTAATAGTCTCGTTATTTTTTTCGAGACGTCGTCGTCATTGTCATTATCAACGTAGCCTATCATCGTATCGTAGCATTTCTAAATCATAATTTATTATTATTATTATTATTATTATTATTATTATTATTTTATTATTACATGAACACGAATGCCCTAGTTAGCTAGTTATCATGCTTGGAACTTTATTTCGGAGAAACCTGAATCTCAGGACATTTCAAAATGCATTTTAAATTGAAAACGTTGACCCTTGTAATCAGTTCAATATTACTATACACAAAGGACACAAAGGAAAGAAGATCCTATTAAACCAATTAAAATCTATTTATTATTAATATTATTCAGTGGCGTGCAAATATGCTCGGGGGCCCCTGGCGAAAAACGGGTAGGGGGCCCTTTCCAGAGACGATGTAACACGACTTTAGAACTTTGTAAAAAAATTTGCTCGGGTCGGGACTAGGTGGCCCTTTGCAGGTCGGGGCCCTTGGCATTTGGCCAGGTCGTCCATATGGCTGCTACGCCTCTGATATTATTCTTATTATCATGAAAAGATTTTATATAGACGTACTAAAAATAAACGGAGTAAATGTACACCTCTATTATTATTATTATTATATTATTATTATTATTATTATTATTATTATTATTATTATTATTATTACCTTGTCCCTCGAGGATATTACGTATAACTTGATTTTCCAATTCACTGCTGATCGCAACCAAGTTGGCTCTTGGATGCAGTTGTTTGCATTTTCTTTGAGCCTCATCCCAACTCATCGGCTGAGTGACAACCGCATAGCGCTTTGGAATTCCCTCGGCTTTATAACGAAATGGACAACATGATGCCGACACGTTAGAAGGAAAGCTGAAAATGAAGACCATGCCACGTCATTCAGCCGTTGAACATTTTTCGTTGCAAAAGCAAAAGAAAAATTGAAATTTAGCCTAAAGCGCTTTACCCTTTTCCAAATATTGATAGCTAGTTATTCGTAAAGTGCTGACTTTCTATCGAAGCAGCTAACCTTGCTTAAGTAATTTTTAAAACAAAATTTTTGTTAATGAGTCTTGCGGACAATCTGACCTCTCAGGTTCGAAATCCGGCGTTTCGTTGCTTTGCACACTGATTGCAGAAGATCCGGAATCCAAGTAGATGGCAACAAACGTCACAAAACACAAAGTCTTTGCGGGCACCATATTGCTAGATTTTAAAAAAACTCTGTTTTTACAAACAGATTATCCAATAACTTTGTAGAATAAGACGAATGCTGTAAAAGGAATGTTGTCGTTGTCTGCGTTATATGAAATTATGGAAATTTTTTATTCTCTCTTTCATGACCTGCACAAAATGAGCTGAGAGGGGGACCTTAGCTCACTGGTAAAGCTGAAATAAAGACGCATTTAAACACAGTGACCTTATAATTTATGCAAACATTGTAGCTACTTTGGAACTTCTGCCAAATATCAAGAATGTTATTATATATAATTAATATTTGTGTGATATTAGTATTTGTTTCGTTTTGCGACCCATAACGCTGGACGATGGACCAGAAGGTCGCGGGTTCAATTCCCGCAGGAGCCCTAAAGTCGACTCAGCCGTCTTCAGTGGCGGTTCCAGAAATTCTTGGTGGGCGGATAAAAAATGTATAGGAAGTTGGTGGGGGAATGCAAAGTGAAGAAGAAAAAGAAAAGAAAGAAAAAGGTAATTTTTAGTGTTTTGCCCACTAAATGTTAATAAACCTTGTCAAAAAAGACTGACAAGCAAAAAAGGTCATTCGCAGTATTTTTCACTAAATTTTTTAAACCTCACCGGCAAATAGGCCGACAAGCAAAAAAAGGTCATCCGGAACCCCGGTGAGGGCTGCATCCTCAGTCATCAACATGGTGGAACCGCCAATGTTAGCCTTACTCGCTAGAGGGCGGTGGTAAACTGAGGAGCAGTGTCAAGCTGCGATGTAAAACGTGGGTCTAGGGAAAGTAACATCAACCTACCCCAGATTAATGGCTTATACCACCTACGTCGCTGATTGTCCAGGCCGGAGATAAGCGCCGGAACCCAACGCTCGGACTCGAGTGCAGGACCTACCTTTACCTATACTCTGCGATCCATAGCGCTTGTCCTATACTTTGCCTGCCTGACGACGGTGACGACAACGATGATTATTAAGAAGAAGAAGAAGAAGATGAAGATGATGATGAAGAAGAAGATAATGATGAAGATGAAGAAGAAGAAGAAGAAGATGATGATTATGATGATGACGACGACGACGATGATGATGATGATGATGATGATGATGATGATGATGATGATGATGATGATGATGATGATGATGCTGATGATGATGATGATGATGAGGATGATGATGATGATGATGATGATGATGATGATGACATCGAATCGATCTGACGTATTTCGAATATAATTCGTATTTCGTAGAATTTATTAGATAACCAGATCTATCACCGAGATTGCATGAGAATATCTCAGCTAGTTAGAATTTCTAGAAAAAGAATTTCTATACCTTGTAGTCTCTTACTTTTCCGACTATCGCTGCTCGATAGTCACACGACCAGAGAGTGGAAATCATAAGCAAGATGCTGATCTTCTGCTTTTATAGGCTACTCTGTCTAAACGCGTTGGCGTTAACAATAAGCTTATAGAGACCCTCCCACTTAACGATTAAAATCTAGTGTTTGAAACTGTACAGCTGGTATAAATTAAAAAGCGTGAGTGACTTCTTTCACATTTTCTCTCACGAGTGAAGTGTACTATTAAAAAGATGAGACTTCAGATTATAATAGCTTATAGCTCTTGCTAGTTTGTCGTCGAATTCACTGAATATGAACAGAGCCGCGAATCTCAAGGCCCAGTTTAGTCTCAAAGCCATAGACGTAAGCTTCTATAAGACCGCTAGGCTCGAGCCTCCCCACCAGCACTTTTTGAGAGACTAAACTAAAGAAGAGAAGGTATGGATAACGTTGCCTCCTCCTCATCCTCCTCCTACTCCTTTTTATCCAACTTTACGTCAACGCACGAAACTCAACTTTGAAAGTCTTGGTCTCGATTTCAGCCTTGGGCTGAGTCTTTATTCATTTCTGGGCTTTGAAATTCAAGCCTTGGTCTTAGTCTGGGTCTTGAACGATTGGGTCTTGACAACAAGTAGATTCGGTCTAAAGACTAATGCCTCTGTGAACACGTGCCAGATCCGTCTCCCTTCCTTGCACATATCATGCATAACGTCGTGATAAAAATCGATCGAACTCGATTAAATGTTCTTAAACTGACTGATCGGTAAAGATTTGTGATCACAAGGGGCGCTCCAGTTGCTCTGTTATGTCAGTGATTTTTTTTACTGATAAGGGTAACTGTGAGGAGTTTTCTTCGCCTCGGGCAAGTAAACCGTTTCTCTTTATACCTGTTGGAACTTTTCTGGTATCAGAGATGTTCTAACAGCCAAACTGTTGCAATGCGTTTAAAGTGCATTTATTACATCAGAATATCATTTTTATGTGATTTCACGCCATTCAATATCTGCTGATGCAACCTAGACTTTGTTATATCTTACAAACTATGAAATCCTCATCTAACAATAAGTGCTAAACAATTGTAAATTTGTTAGGGAAGAAAATGTTATATTTCATAGGCTGTAGTAGTTCGAGCTTTGCTAAATACTGCGCATTTAATGGATTTTGATGAATTTGAACCACAGTTACGATTGAATTATCGTGGGTCTGGATCTCTGACTTTACTCGGTAATCATCAGCTCACACACGGAACAGAGACGCCACGAGCAGTTGTCGTCATTCCAGGCTAGCACTTGGTCTGGGCAGTTTCTCAGCAGAGACACGCAAAACTCTTGACGCCCGCTACAACTTGGGTTCCCTTTGCACCAATCCGTGTAGCGCATTTGCAGATTAGTGTTGCCGCCGCCCAGATGCCACGAAAACGGCTTTGAACAATCAGAATGCATCCGACGACCGCTGGTCCAGAACCCGTCCTGCCAATGGGTGGCGTAACGAGGACACACTGAAAAACAGATTCTCACAGTAAATTATTTAAAATGCATTTATTATATCAATTATATATATATATATAATATATATATATATATATATATATATATATAGTTGTTCAATGTTCATATATATATACAGTATTTATATAATATATATGATATATATACAGTATTTATATATAATATATATATATATATATATATATATATATATATATATATATATATATATATATATAGTTGTTCATGTGCTTTGTGCCCAGTTTGCAAAGAACCTTAAGACGTATTTGTTTAGAACATCGTACGATTGTTAGGTGTAAAGCGCTCTCGACTTAGTCTTCGCCTTGAGCACAGCGCTATATAAATTGTCAAAGATGATGATGATGATAATAATAATAATAATAATAATAATAATAATAATAATCATAATAATAATAATAATAATAATAATAATAATAATAATAATAATAATAATAATCATATAATAGACCTAATAATAATAATAATAATAATAATAATAATAATAATAATAATAATAATAATTAATTTTAATAATAATAATAATAATAATAATCATTGTTGACTAATAGTCAACGTTCATTTTTCGAGACGTCGTCGTCAAATCATAATCAACGTATCATCATATCGTAGCATTTTTAAATCATAATATACATACATACATACATACATAAAGTTCATTTACTAGGCGCAATTATTACAAATGCGCCTCGGTTGCCAGGTCAAACATATATGTTTTAAGTGGAGCGAGAAAAATGTCACGGTTGAAAATTCCATCTCTGAGAGAAGGCGGAAGCTGATTCCAGAGTGATGGACCAACCACCCTGAACGCACGCTCTCCCATTCTGTTACGAGTGCGTGGCACGGATAATTTCCTGGTGGAATTGGAACGTGTGACCATCGTTCGAGTGAGAACTGTATCAGTCTATCAGATAGCAGTTTACAGTCTCGAATAAGATACTGCGGAGCTTCTTTTCTGAGACATCTGTCGACTAGCGAAAGCAGCTTGTACGATATTCGCTTATGTACCGGCAACCAGTGGAGTTGTTGCAGAACAGAGGTGATGTGTTGCCGCCTTGAGGTCCGCGTAATGAGTCGTGCCGAGGCATTCTGAACAAGTTGGAGTCTATATATTTGGTTTCTGGCCGTACATGCAAGTAGGCTATTACAGTAATCGAGATATATTATTATTATTATTATTATTATTATTATTATTATTATTATTATTATTATTATTATTATTATTATTACCTTTTCCCTCGAGGATATTACGTATAACTTGATTTTCCAATTCACTGCTGATCGCAACCAAGTTGGCTCTTGGATGCAGTTGTCTGCATCTTCTTTGAGCCGCATCCCAACTCATCGGCTGAGTGACAACCGCATAGCGCTTTGGAATTCCATCGGCTTTATAACGAAATGGACAACATGACGCCGACACGTTAGAAGGAAAGCTGAAAATGAAGACCATGTCACGTCATTCAGCCGTTGAACATTTTTCGATACAAAAGCAAAAGAAAATTTGAAATGTAGTCCAAAGCGCTTTACCCTATTCCAAGCATGGCCATCTTTAGAATGTTGGGCGCCCTAGGCAGATTTTCATTTTCGGAAATTTTCGCTCATTCACATCACAACATACGGAAAAAGTCTGACGAGCAAAAAAAGTTTCTCAGCTCCCGAAATAACCTGACAAGCAAAAAAACGTTATTCACTCATAAAAACATTTTCATCCCCGTTTTATTTCGCCCCTACAAAATTTTTCGCCCCTAGGCAGTGCCTAAACTGCCTAATGGTTAAGGTGGCCCTGATTCCAAATATTGATAGTTATTCGTAAAGTGCTGACTTTTCTATCGAAGCAGCTAACTTTACTTAAGTAATTTTTAAAACAAACTTTTTGTTAATGCGTCTTGCAGACAATCTGACCTCTCAGGTTCGAAATCCGGCGTTTCGTTGTTTTGCACACTGATTGCAGAAGATCCAGAATTTAAGTAGATGGCAACAAACGTCATAAAACACAGAGTCTTTGCGAACACCATTTTGCTAGATAAAAAAAACTTCGTTTATACAAGCAGATTATCCAACAACTTTATAGAATAAGACGAATGCTGTAAAAAAATGTTGTCTGCGTTATATGAAAATTATGGAAATATTTTTATTCACTCTTTCATGATCTGCAAAAAATGAGCTGAGAGGGGGACCTTAGCTCACTGGTAAAGATGAAATAAAGACGCATTTAAACACAGTGACCTTATAATTTATGCAAACATTTTAGCTACATTGAAACTTCTGTCGAATATCAAGAATGTTATGATATATAATTAATCTTTGTGTGATATCAGTATTTGTTTCGTTTTCCGATCCATAACGCTGGACGATGGAGCAGAAGGTCGCGGGTTCAATTCCCGCAGAAGCCCTAAAGTCGACTCAGCCGCCTTCAGTGGCGGTTCCAGAAATTCTTGGTGGGCGGATAAAAAATTTATAGGAAGTTGGTGGGGAATGCAAAGTGAAGAAGAAAAAGAGAGGAAAAGGTCATTGTTGGTGTTTTGCCCACTAAATGTTAATAAACCTTGTCAAAAAAGGCCGACAAGCAAAAAAGGTCATTCGCATTATTTTTCACTATATTTTTAAAAACTCACCGGAAAATAGGTTGACAAGCAAAAAAGTCATCCGGAACCCCGGTGGGGCTGCATCTCCAGTCATCAACATGGTGGAACCGCCACTGTCAGCCTTACTCGCTAGAGGGCGGTGGTAAACTGAAGAGCAGTGTCAAGCTGCGATGTAAAACGTGGGTCTAGGGAAAGTAACATCAACCTACCCCAGATTAATGGATTATACCACCTACGCCGCTGATTGTCCAGGCCGGAGATAAGCGCCGGAACCCAACGCTCGGACTCGAGTGCAGGACCTACCTTTACCTATACTCTGCGATCCATAGCGCTTGTCCTATACTTTGCCTGCCTGATGACGGCGACGACAACGATGAAGAAGAAGAAGAAGAAGAAGAAGAAGAAGAAGAAGATGATGATGATGATGATGATGATGATGATGATGATGATGATGATGATGATGATGATGATGATGATGATGATGATGATGATGATGATGATGATGATGATGATGATGATGATGATGATGATGATGATGATGATGACGATGATGATGATGATGATGATGATGATGATGATGATGATGATGATGATGACATCGAATCGATCTGACGTATTTCGAACATAATTCGTATTTCGTAGAATTTATTAGATAACCAGATCTATCACCGAGATCGCATGAGAATATCTCGCCATAATCTCGGCTAGTTAGAATTCCTTTTAAAAAAGAATTTCTATACGTTGTAGTCTCTTACTTTTCCGACTATCGCTGCTCGATAGTCGCACGATCAGAAAGTGGAAATCATAAGCAATTAGATGCTGATCTTCTGCTTTTATAGGTTACTCTGTCTAAACGCGTTGGCGTTAATTAACAATAGGCTTATAGAGACACTCCCACTTAAGGACTAAAATCTAGTGTTTGGAACTGTACAGCTGGTGTTTTAAAAATGTGAGTGACTTCTCTCACGTTTTTTCTCACGAGTGAAGTCTACCATAATAGTCTTGCTCGAAAACGTTACAGCTGGGCACTTCTCACAACGTCACCTGATGTTCAGTCGATCGCCAGATGCTACGAAATCTAGAGATTGGCTTAAGCCTAATCATTCGATTTTGATACTCTCTGAGGTTCGTTCACACGATTCTTATAATTATATAACAGTTGTGCTTTCTCAAATTCTAAATTTAAATTATCTCGCGGTCAAGAGCTAAAGCATAGCCACTGATTTAGTTGTGCTCTAAATGATGCTTAGCAATGTGCAGGGTTATTTCTAAGATTATCGATGGGGTGGTGTTGGTATATTTTGGGGGTCCCCTGAACGGAAAAGTCTGACAAGCAAAAAGGTAGTCCCTGACTCTCAGATTGGAGGGGGCTTGGGAGCTGTCGGTCTCTCAGATTGGAGGGGATGTAGCTGTTGGTGAAGTGTAGCAGTGGGGTGTAATGGTGGGGATGGCAGTAGGGGGGATGTTGTTGGGCAGTGGTGGGATCCTCCCTTCCCCTACAAATCGCGCCCTGCTTGCAGGTCTATTCATTGCATGCAACACCTGAACAGTGGCGTAACGTGGGATCAAATTTGGAGGTGGAACGAATAGCTCTCTGACAGCGATTGCTTGAGAGAAAGTCTGTAGCGTTACGGTGGTTCATTTGGCCATGCGAAAAGACTGGATCGCTAATTTTTAGAAGTGATCACTCGGCTATAGAATATAAGCACTAATCCATCCTATTTCTTCACATGAATCGGATTCCCACACGAATGGGATTTTATCCCCGAAGAGAGAACCTGCTGTTGAATTTTTCAGCCCACCTGGGTTCCCAGCTAGATCCCTGGTGGAAACGATAGGCATAGGCTGAGATGAATGAGAAGCCACGAGTCCTCCGAGGAATCGGGCACCTGCTCTATATATGCAAAATTAAATCTGTCGCAGACGGCGACCGACGGCAGGTGGCGCCACCAGTGACGTAATTGGAAACAGATCGACGAAAACGAGGCGCATAAATTCAACCGAGGCTTAATAAGCAGTTATTGCACAGACAGACGGACGTACACACGCAGACAGACAGACAGATGGACGGACGGACGAGCAGGAAGACAGAGAGACGAACATACAAACAGGCGAGCGGAGCAACGGATGAAAGCACATAGACAAACGCAAAAGAACACAGAGACAGTCAAATGGACAGACACGCAGACAGGCAAATGGACGAAAGGATGAGCGGGCAAACATACCGGCAAACAGACAGACAGAATGATGCAAAAAGAGAGTGTGAGAGAGAGAGAGAGAGAGTGTGTGTGTGTGTGTGTGTGTGTGTGTGTGTGTGTGTGTGTGTGTGTGTGAAAAGTGTGAAAGAAAGAGGGCAGAGAGGAGAGGATATATATATATATATATATATATATATATATATATATATAATTGCCAACAGCTTCTTGTTGCATCCAGAATGATGATTTTAAAGGCGCAGTGGATTTCTTAAGGTACTGAAATGTAAATGGATTGAAAGTCAAATGCATTGGCCAAAATATTATTTTATGGACAGGCCTATTGTTGTCTCTTTTGATAGTAGTAGTAGACTCTTAGCGCCATTGTAGTGCAGCTATTTTTGGTCAGGTCATTAGATTTTTCTTATTTCACGATGAACCATTTGCGTGTCTCTATTTACCTCAATCCAACCCCTATACTTTCTTCCTTTCCTATGGTAGTCAACCTAGAGGTCTAATAGAACTGAAAAAGTAAGTAAGTAAGTAGTAGTAGAAATTTGTAGTAGTTATGTCCCGGAGCAGTAACGTTCAGTGATATTTTAATATAATATATATAACTAGTGTTTACCCGTCAAAAATGACGGGGAGATTGGTAGTAAATGCAATCAGGGGCGGCGCTGGGTTTTGTAATTTGTTGACTGCGGGGTCTAATGCACCTACACAGCCAGTAGTAGTAGTCAACATTTTTCTGCGTATTTGAACGATTTGCTTGGGTGCCCTGCCCGAGGCTGGTGGGTCCGGACCCGTAGCGCCGAGAATGCAGGATTTTGCGCAATTAATTTCTTTAAATCGCCGCCTTTTCCTTCAGTGAGTTAACGCCCAGCAGTAATTTGCTGTTGATAGTCAGGTAAGAGTAGATAGTGTCGAACGTACATGTAGCTAGATTCTCTTGTTTGCTGTGCTAGTTCAGAGCAACAGCCTGCTCCTCATTCTCACTAGATTGTCGAAAAGTAGTTTTGCACGGTTAGTAGAGGAGCTAAACAATGGTAGTCTCAGAGCTCTTATATAGCCTGAGATATAGCTTTAGGAAACTTTAAAACTTGAAATTCAGTAGTTCAAACATCAGCACCATGCGATGGTCGACTCCCTCAACTTTGCTGTACTAAACTCCTTTTGCAGCTGTCGTCCATAGATCCTTATTCTTATTTCGGACCGTCTTGTCTCGGAAGATGACCTAATTCGTCAATCACGTTTATCATGTTCATGTGACTTAAAATAATTGGCGTATACATGGATGAAAAGGAGGAGTCCAACCCCTATACTTTCTTCCTTTCCTATGGTAGTCTATCAAAAAAGTGAGGTGGGCGGTTTGAGCCTAGAGGCCTAATAGAAGTTCACGCCTGTGTGTCTTATTAAGCCAGGTTGGGAATGGGGAGTAAAAGGGTTAAAAGGAAAACGGGGTAAACAACAAAGGAACGGGGGTTTGGGGGGAGAGAGAGGGATGGGGAGAGGGGGGGGTTGGGAGACGGAAATTTGTATAGCGCTGTCTGAAAGCTCGAAATATATTATGCAATCCCTGACAGCAGCAAGGTAACGTTCCACACGTGATATTTTCAATTTCTAGAATAAGTTGCTAATTTTGAATTTCAGTTTGCTTTTTCATTGCGTTCAAGGTTTTGTCTTGAATAGATTCTTTGCGTAATGATCTGTTTGTTTGTATGAATAATTAATTTGCAGAGGCGCTGTGTAGATCGTGCGTTACGCCTCCGCTTCTGTTCAAGATCACCTTCTGGCTTGGCTACTGTAACAGCCTCGTCAACCCGGCCATCTACGCCTGCTCCAGTCGCGAATTCCGACGTGCCTTTGCACAGATCCTGCGCTGTCGTTTCGACAGAAGACCCCGGGCCCGGGGCCGTCTCGCTCGCGAAACGGTCATGTCGCTGCGATCGGTACAGACCCCGCGAGCCTCGCTCACCGCCGACACGCTGGCGGGCGTCAAGACACCGACATCGAACCAGACATCACCACCAGTCACTATACTATGGAACAATGTTCTTGATCGGGGGTTCTCAAACCGCGGCCCGCGGCCCGCGGTCCACAGTCCGGACCGCAACGCTGGTACTTGCGGACCGCCGCAGCTCTTTGAACATGTGTCTTATGTATTTCCGTCGTAGTACTGTTCCAGCTTTATTACAGCGTTTGATCGCTCAGTAATAAATCACTTTTAAAGTATTTAAAATTAATATGCTCGAAATCATAAAAATCGTCGAGATTTCCAATATCACGTATGCGGCAACCAACACTGGCGTAGCCACGGAGAGGACACGAGGGGACCCGCCCCTATTTGGGCCGGGACTGATGGCGAGATATATCATAAATCGTAGAGTAGTTGATGGGGGAGGTGGGCGTAAGTAGTATCAGACGACGAGCATTTTTTGCTCGTCAAGAATTTTGGACAGAAAATGTCGACGTGGCCCCTATTCTGGAATCCTGGTTACGCCACTGGTACCAAATATTTATCAGCTAGGTGTTTATCTGCTATAGGCCTATAATTGTGTGTGTATCTACGTCTGTTGTATGAAATATAGATAATAAAACGAAATAAATATCAAACGCAAATTAGTTAATCATCTCAATTCTTGTCAAGCGACAAGAAGCCCAATCGGCATTTAGCACAGAAAAAAGAATTTAAATATCGCGTTTTTCTAATTATTGATGACTTACAAGACTCTGTCAAGTACAGGCAGTACGTTACTGTTAGTGGCAGTTCCCAGAACTCTTGGTGGGGTATGCAATGAATTACTAGGAAGTTGGTGGGGGAAAGATGGCGACTTGTAGGGGACCCGGGGGCGCGGTAAACCCTGAAAAAGGTTGACGAGCAACAAAATAGGTAATCAGCAGTTTTTCACACTTGTTAGGGGCCCGTTACCGACCTTCTGCACAGGGGCCCGGAATTTCTCTCGGCGGGCCTGGCCACAGATTTTCTATTGCTGGAAGCGAATTTGTCGATGGCACTGTCTATGGATATGTCCATATCTTTGCGGATATACATCAAGGCTAATCCGTTTAGACGATCATCTTCCATTAAAGACGCATTTTTGATGGGCCGGTGTGGAAGATGCATCCCCATTCATCCCCAACGTGGAACCGCCTCTGATCACTGTATACAAGCAGATCTTTGGTATAAAATTGTTAAATATCTTTGGTGACAATGGCAAATCTTAAACGACGGTCATAACTACAGCAGGAAGGGGGACAGTATGAATAACTGATACAACTTGAATACGAAAAGTCTGGCTTGTAGTTAGCCAGCGTTTTAGAAGAGCTGAAGCACCGGTAACCTTCGTTCGCCAGATGGCAGTGGCAAATGAGTATAGCAGTAACGATACTGTGAGTCTAATAAGAGGCAAGCTACGCGATATATACACTGGCCCTGTATCCATGGTATTGCACGCCTGGCTGAGGGCCTCTGAAACGGAGATCAGCGCCTCCCTATATGAGCCCTGCCTTTTCGGGTAGGAGCTCGGGAAGGACTTTTACTTGACTTGAGTCATATGCAGATTATAATTTTCCGTCTAACCAGTAATTTTCGTGCAATTGCTTCTCACTCACTCATCTCCTTTCGTTTAAAGTAAGTAATTAAGTAAAATAAAGTTTATTGCTTCCAACTCATAATTGAATAAGATTACAGATATGATATCTTTATAACATATAGGGCGTACTAAAGTAATCAGAAAACAATTAGGCCTAATATCTTCAATTTTTCAAAAGCAAAAGCCAAAGGATCATAATTAGTATAAAACAGTCTATTTGAAGAACATAATATATAGGCTTAAGTAAGTTAGGTTACTATCTAAGAGAAAAACAAACAAATAACTTTACTACTGATTTTCGATGTTTTTCGATTCGTCTAATAATTGCTTTGATTCGTTTGCGTCTGTCTCGTCTCTATAATTATTATAGAGACGAGACTGGCGCAAAGGAATCAATTATGTTATATTTCTCTATTTCTCTATTTCAGGGGCGGAAGATGGCAGAGTGGGTTAGATGCTGGAGCGTCAGACTGACGGAGCGGGTTCAAGCCCCGTTAATGCCCCTAGTGGCTTTCACACAGGCAGTAATGCCTCCTAAGCCACTTTAAATCATGCTAAGTTAAAGTTTTTATTCTTCTCATCGGGCTGTTTGAATTTCGTTTGTTTGTTCGCCTGCCTGCCTGTCTGTCCTTTCGTTAGTCTTCACTGGTCATGTATCGGTTGACGGTGATCAAAGACCCGTGCTATCGATCGCCAGCGAACGCCGGAATGACCACGCAGCAGTCACGCGTTACTGTCTGGTCGGTGCCGTATAGGGTCTATACGACCGGTCCCTCGGTCTTCGGAGTTTAATCACCGTCGGACGAAACGGCGTCCATCGTCTGTGTACGTTTTGCATCCAGGGCCATGCAGGGTTTGGCCGTCGAAGTTGCAGAAATGGAGAAATTATTGAAATCTCGTCGATCCTGAATTCTTCCGTCTCTCCTCTCTCTCTCTCTCTCTCTCTCTCTCTCTCTCTCTCTCTCTCTCTCTCTCTCTCTCTCTCTCTGCGCTCCATTTTGCGCGTCGCGTCCTTTTTTATATATAGGAGTAATTCGACGCTGTCTTGCCCTCTGCTCTCTTTCCTACTCTTTAATTTGACCAATAGGTCCCTGGAGTAACAGCGCGGAAAGCACTCAGCCATACAGACAAGCATACAAGTAGCAGGGTCCACCGATGACGGGCGAAGCGGTTACGAAGACGGAGAGGTGCGGTGAGGTGTATATATATACACACAATTATATATATATATATATATATATATATATATATATATATATATATATACTTGGCTGTGCATATAGCAATTCCCTGAGAGAACGTTTCGGAGTAATCCTCAAAGACAGCCAGTGGGATTGAATCCTATAGGAGCGTGAATTCAAATTCTCGATTTCATCCAACATCCGGGCGTTTTGGCTTCCTATTTTTCCCTCCGCTGCTGCTGTAGCTGCTGCTGCTGGCGACGACGACGACGACGACCACTACTGAGAGAGAAAAGTGATGCCGAAGATGATAACGACGACATCGGCGACTGGCCGATTGGACGTTTCCCGGCCTAACTGAATCCGAACCGACATCGCAGACTCGATATCGACTGAAATGAAATCGTCATCTACCGATGTAGAAGACCTAATGGACGATGCCTGCTTTGGAACTTAGAACGCGATGAAAAGAGGACGATAGCAGATTCACGTATAGACGAACTTGGAAATGCGTCGTTTGAAGCGCGGAAGCAGATATATAGAACCTTCGGGCAAGTATTGATATCCCAAGTCCAGAACTCCTCTAGAAAGAAAATTCGCGATGATATGATATCAAACAGCACTGAAAACTGACGTCTACTCTGCCATCTTAGTTTCTCTATATTTCAAGAACAGATTCGCGATTTTACAATCAGATCTATTATTGCATCTGAAGAACGGTTTTTTAGAAATTCACGATCGAACGCTATACAGCTAAAATCGGATCGCAAAAGAGAGTAACTCTTCTTTTGATCCAGTTGTATCAGCAACCAGAGCTGACTGGATGAAATAATTCCTCAAGCGATGTCTCGGGTTAACATCATTACAAGCGAAAGCAGTTTCAGTTTTCCAGTCGATTCCCCGGATTCTTCGTTGACCCCGATCAATGGTAAGCCACAATTCTCAATTGCGCTGCGTTTAGAACGTCCGTTCCCATGACTGTCTTTTCTTTCGGACGATACTTTCTCGCAAAAATGTTCGACTGACATTGTCAGTTAACCGCTACAGCAATGCGCAGTGTTTATTCTAGGCCTGTTTCTTGGGAGAATTCCCCCTCCCCCAAAGTTTTAAAATCCCCCCCCCCAAAATGTATATGTTGGCTTGGGGATTGAAATTTCCCCTCCAAAAGCGTGGAGATACAAATTTTGTCCCCCAAACATTTCAAACTCCCCCCAATGTCAAGGTGGCTAGAATAAACACTGACAATACGAGATTAATAATGATGATGATGATGATGATGATGATGATGATGATGATGATGATGATGATGATGATGATGATGATGATGATGATGATGATGATGATGATGATGATGATGATGATGATAATGATGATGATGATGATAATGATGATGATGATGATAATAATAATAATAAAATAATAATAATAATAATAATAATAATAATTGGATTTTATTTGGCTTAGTAGGTTTTCTCTTGTGTTGAAACCGCTGTCACTCAATACATTATACATCCCTCTATTGAGTCTATTCTTTCATTTGTCAGCTGCAGATTCTGTCTTTGATTCTTCAAAAAACAAAACAATTCGCAGTATTTTTGGACTAAAATCACTGTGTATAAATCAAACTAACACGTGAATGCCTACTCCTATATCCCATTGTACTGTAGTTAATTTTAAAGGCATTCACATTAGTAATTAATCATGATTAAAGTATTTGAAAAGTGCACCAGGGCTCAATTAACGTCTAATTCCAATATTGCTTTAAAAAATGTGCGACTGCGGCTCTGCCCCAGACCCCGCTGACAGAACTGGAAAACATTTTCCAGGGTGATGGATTGCCAATATGCTGTCGCAATGTCTAACATTTATCATTTGCATTTTGGGGTTTTGTCATTATTATGTGTTGCATTGGTTCACTTATAACAGGAGGATCCGTATTTAGACCTACTCGAAGTTGACCGCTAAGCATAGTAGGCATAGGAACAATAAGACTTCCATTGTAACTAATGGACCCTAAAAAAACAATGGAAGACGGACTATTGTGGACCGGCTTCAAAATGTTTGAGTACCACTGCTCTAAGGATTATCAGTCGATGTTAGAGGAGGGAGGCTACTCCAAATCCGTTCATACTCCGAGCATTATCCTCGATCGACACTCTGTTGAGTTTAGAGGCTTTTAAGACTAATCAATCATCAAGCGATCAATCACCAACTAATGCCTCGGACCTACCATGGACAGTATAATAGCCTACCGCAGCCTCTACAAACGCCATCCAGTGAGAGACCGGCCTGTAGGCCTAAATGCAAGCGAAAAAGAAAGACTGCTCGCCCACCAATTGCATCCTAAGACCATCACATCAACTTGACTCCGATACCCCCTCCCGGGAAAATAATTATTTCTAATATATTCTATTATAATAGTTCAACTGGATTTTCTACCTAAGAAAGCGTTCTGCAGTCTTAGACGCAAGCAACAGCGTGTTTTAAACCAGTCGACGTTAAAAACGAAATGAATAAACTCATCAGAGTTATTTGGCAGCTACAAGATTTGAAAACGCCATAAACCAGTATTTATTCTAGCCACCTTGACATTGGGGGATTTTGAAATGTTGGGGGGCATGGTCTGAGTTTCCACACTTTTGGGGAGGAAATTTCCATCCCCCAGCCAAATATACAAAATTGGGAGGGATTTTAAAACTTTGGGAGGGGGAATTCCCCCCAGAGAAGGCCTAGAATAAACCCTGGCCATAAACAACGTTCAACTAAAGACAATTAATAATCTTATTAAATCAAGTTCGAAATGCTTCATCTATCGATTATAGCCAGAAACGGAGAGTACGGGATAAAACCTACTAGATAACACTGGTTTACATCAAATTTATTGTCTAAGTTTTCTTAACAGATTAAGGACAATTTCAATGTCCTAAATCCAAATATAACATTGGTTTTGCTCAATCAGGTCAACTTTTTGAAATATCGCTACTTTATGATTTTTCATGTATACATGTGTTTTCTATTAACGCCATGCAGATTTCATTATAATGAAATGGTCAACACACAGTTTGTTGCCTGCAAAGTAAGACCTGTTCTTGATTAATTTTGGTGCCCTGATTTCAAAAATCTTAGCCGTTTTGCCCCATCAGCTCTAGTTTTTTAGATACGGCTTAGTCGTCCTTGTATTTTGGTTCTACTAAAGTGCGTTAACTGCAGAATCCTTAATCTATTCAAATTCTATAATTGAACAGCAAAAATCTTCAAAGCAACAACTATTACATATTTAGATACAACTATATTAATGAATGAATTAGTTGTCATTCATTTTGTCACACTAGAAATCAGAAAAAAATGACACTTCAAGCATTTAACATGCAATTGTATTTCTAAATGTGTCCTGGAGGTATGTTGCTGCTCCTGCGTCCACAATTACCTCAAACAGTTGTCATGAATCATGCTTATTTAATTAAATAATATAATTTATGATACTGCACATATTTCAATTGATTTATTCTGGAAATATAAAACCTTTAATGTTAATAAAAAAGACCTTTAGGTGAGAGGAATCAAAAGCTACATAGAGCAAATATATGTAATCATCATGCACTTCCAATATAGGATATATGGCCATATCTAAAAAAAAACTAGAGCTAATAGAGAAAATCTGATGCCATATTTGGAATCAGGACCCATAAATATATTAAGAAACAGGTCTTACTTCTAAGGCAACAGCGCAACACAAATTTTTTTGTTGCCATGTGATATAGGCAATTATCATGCATGTCCGGTCTAGAATATATGGCCGAATCTCACAAACTAGAGCTGATAGAAAAAATCTGATGCTATATTTGGAATCAGCTCCCTAAATATACCCAAAAAGAAGTCAAACTTCTGAGAGAACTGACAAAAAATTTGTTGGTTGCCCTCTAATATTACAAAATGCAGTCGATTTAGTTATAAGACTAAATTTTTTAAAAACACTTTAGCAAAAAAACCTGACCTGATTCAAAGAAACCAGTGTCATTTTCAGTTTTAGCAGTACCCAATTGTCATAAATCAGTTTTAAAAACTTAGACAATTTTCAAAAACATTTTTTTTGTAAACCTGTGTAATAAGAAGGCAAAGTATTATATTACACAGCAAGAATGTGATTGAATAGCCGAGTGGAACATTGTGATAGCATACTTACACAGGGCAGACCCTATCAGTGGCGGTTCCAAGAATTCTTGGTGGGGGATGCAATGAATTTCTAGAAAGTTGGTGGGGGATGCAACGAAATCCAGAAAAAGGTTGACAAGCAAAAACGGTCATTTGCAGAGTTTTGTTTTGGCCAGTAAATAATGAAATATACCTTGCCGAAAGGGTTGTCGACAAGCAAAAATGTCATCAGCTCTGTTTTGCACACAGGGATAGCGGCTCGGACCTGGTAGATCCTGAAAACGATGACAAGCAAAAAGACTGTGTTTGGCATGGGGGCGTAACAGGGTGAGTCAGGTGGGCCATGGCCAGTGTTTTATACAGGCCTATTAGGAGGGGAGAAAAAACTCTAAATAACCCCTCCATAAAAACCAGCACTCACACACATTTTGCATTGAACAGTGTCATTTCCCCTCCAACCAAGTCGATTCCCCGAAAGCCTCAATGCCCCCAAAGGCCTGCAGTCTGGATAAAACACTGGGCCATGGCCCACCCAATATTTATGCCCAATTGGCCACAATGTGTTTGGCCCACCCGATTTCAATTGTCAAATTTCAATGTTTCGAGGAACTAATAACCGCAAATCCGCAATATATTGGCATAATATTGCAATATATAATTGAGATGTCACAGATGTGGAAGACCACTCGAAATTATTATATTTGTATAACCACGTGACTGGCTTTTTTTCTCAAATTTCTAGTTTTCTACACAACGCTATCGCCCATTCGGGGGAATGGACATTGGAGGTGAAGGACGTTTAACTGTAAGGAAGGGGAGGGGAATGGGTCCAGAGCTGAAGATTCCAAGCCAAATGGTAGGCAAGGGAATTGAATTAACCAAATTCGTGTTGCTAAATGGCAACTTGCCATGTTGGCCCACCAAATATTTGGCTCGTGGCGCCCTCTGCTGTATGGAAATACACCCCCCAGTCATCCCCAACGTGAAACCGCCCCTGTACTCTATCGAACCACTCTAAAGTCCTGTTATAATATCAGATGCCATGCCAATATGCCAATAATATATTAGCATCATCATCATCATTATAAATCCGATTTAAGAAAGCGCACCATGCTTTATTCAATCAAAATCTCTACTATATGAGCTCTCTTTAGCGCAGAATTAGACACACGATTATATAATTATAATCTAACTAAGACTTACTGTAGTACAATATAATTATAATCTAACTAAGATTTACTGTAGTACAATAATTGTGGCGACGCAGAACGCCCAAGACAGACAAGGGGCAGAAGTCAACAGGAGATTGACTGTAAATTTCCTGTGAGGCTGTACGTGTGACTTTGTGGATGTGTGCTTCTAGCTGCGCAGCGTAATCTCTGAACTCGCTTCTGGTTTTGTAGCGATTGAGTCGACTCTTTAATTGTTGTTTAATATACCGTCAGCGTGTGTGTATGTGTGTGCGTATGTGTGTGCGTGTGTGTGTGCGTATGTGTGTGCGTGTGTGTATGTTGCTAAGAGAAGTATGTCAATGCAGTAACGATAGCAGCAAACACGGATGTGGTTCAGCGGTGTAAGTAAATTTCTCATCGGACGTTGAATGGTTAGATGATTCGTATTTATCTTTCTCTTTTTGGAAAATATCAGAGCAATTTACAAAAAAATAACAGCTGATAAGCCAATTTCCTAAGTATCTCATCTTTGGTTGTTCTAAGATGAGGAATTCTTATTAATTATTGTTATTATTATTTATTATTTATTATTATTATTATTATTATTATTATTATTAGTTAGTTAGTTAGTTATTATTATTAGTAGTTAGTAGTAGTAGTAGTGGCAGTAGTAGCAGTGGTAGTAGTGGTGGTGGTAGTAGTAGTAGCAGTAGTAGTAGTAGTAGTAGTAGTAGTAGCAGCAGTAGTAGTAGTAGTAGTAGTAGTAGTAGTAGTAGTAGTAATGTAGTAGATTAGTAGTAGTAGTAGTAGTAGTAGTAGTAGTAGTATTAAATGTAGAGATTACTGTGGCAACTAATACAATGACTGCGTGGACACATTACAAATTATAAATTTGGAATTCAAACGATTAGACCGGCTCCTTTAAAGCAGCCGCTTGCTTCGAATGGAAAACGTGTTGGAATTCATCGCAAAGGGCTGCTGGCTGCGCGGGAGCTTCGACGCAGAATCGCTCGAGCATTTCGCGGCATTCCTGATGCTGGAGACGGATTTCGACGGCATACCGTTGCACAAGACTCTGTCGGGAAGCACGGCGGAATTCTACATCAAGACGATCGACGGATGTACGCACGACATCGATCTAATGATGTACACCGACGCCCAGTTGGCATTCGACGACGACGACCTGCCAAGTCTACCGAAGAACTACGAACAGACGAAGATTATTAACGTCCGATGCTTCAAGTTAGAGCCGTACGAAGATCAACCGGGCTACGTAAGACTTCGCCATTCGGGAGATCTGAGATACCTCTGCACAGAGGGAACTTTTATATTTCGGAAAACTGCTTCGAAGTTCGAATTCCTCGAGAGGTACATTCCGCAGCCGCTGTACGCCACCCCGAGAGGACCGCTCTACAGGTACGTCCTGTGCGGTCACGATCATGACTTCCAGGACTCGTTTCCTCACGGACCCGCCTCCCAGACGCACATGCTCGGCACGAAACGCTGCATCGACTGCGACGAAGTGTTCTGCATACGCTGTCCTCATTGGCCTTCGAAGGCCGAGGAGTGGCCGCTGCGCATGCGCAGTCACGGCTGGCCTTCCGAGGACGTGATCCGAAGGGTTGTGGACGGTGGATGTGATGTAGTTGCCGTCTCTCATCCGGATTTTCAGGATGATCCGCTTCAGTGGAGGTATTCGTTTTCCAGGGCAGAGGTCGTCCTACTGAACACCTGGACTTCCATTCAGCAGGTCGTTTACCACATGCTCCGGCTCTTCGTCAAGAGGGAACTGATCTGGAGTGGCGGTAAGAGGGACGTGGCCGTGTTCTGCAATTATCACGTCAAGACCTTGGTTCTGTGGGCGTGCGAAGGCAGACCGACGGAGTGGTGGAACTCGATGAGCGTTGTTGCCCTGTGTTCTGTGCTGCTGGGTGAGCTGAGACAGCGCCTGATCGACCGTAAATTGCCAAACTACTTTCTCTCGCAATCCAACATCCTCAATCACAGCTTCGGATCCGCAATTGCCCGAGAACTTGAAACCGTTCTCCAGAAATTTACGTGCTCAGCTAATCTCCGCCCGTTTTTTGAGAAATATTACATCTGCGAAAATCGAGAAAACTTTGCTCGGCTATCGAAAGGTCTCATCGGCGGCAGCAGCAGCAGCAGCAGCATTTTGGACGGCAGTGGACAGGCGAAACTTTTCGACTCAGCACAGTTGATGTCCTGCCTATCGCTAATTCACCATGCGTACGAAGAGGCCCTTTCCTGCGAATTACAATCGGTAACCGAATTAAGCCGACTATCGAGTAGATTTAGAGGCACTCAACCGCTCAACTCAACTCAAGCTCTTCAACCGGTTAATGTTAACGTTTATATGAAGGAATACCGATTTAAATTTGACGAAGCGCTGTTTGACAGGGTTGGAGCGTGGTTTGTCGATTATTCGAAAAGCCTCTTTTGGCTAAATCTGCGCGAGATGTTCAAGTCATGTGAGATTCCTTGCGATAGGGACTGCGTGCTTAACGTGATCGTTGAACTGTTACCGGGTACAGAACGCGAAGACGTCTGTCCGTGCGAATCGAAGCGGCTTCGAGAAAAACGCCGAAAAATCTGCGTTCTTCAGCGGAAGTCACTGCGAGCCGTAATGCGTCCCAACAGCAGGAAGTTTGAGTTTCCGATACTAGGCAAGAAGAGCGTCATTAACACGGCTGCCTTCTGCGACAGACCATTCGTGTTGCTGGCGGACTCTTCGGGACCAATACTCGTCGACGAGGACCTGAGGTCTGTGAAAATTGTCGACGAGAGGCCCGCGTGGGCTGTCTCCCACCGAGAACAATACGAAACGTCGAGAACGTTTCTTGACAAAGCTGAAGATATACTGATATGTATGAATATCAGGAACTTAACGGGCACTGGCCTTGAGTTGATGGTGCTACTTTCACTGGATTGTTTGAAGAAATGTTTCGTAAGTAAGGACCAGGATTATGTGTTGACATGTTGTCCAGCGTTGCTCTACATCGCGGCCCTGTTCTACCACAGAGAACAGTACTCGATTTCATCGAATCTCTGTTCGATCGTTATCAAGCAAACACACGATAACTCTGACGACGAGGCAGGAAGGCACGTCGTTACGAAACACCGGCTTAAAGGCAAATGTCTTCTGTTTCTGGACGACTTCCGTAAATTTGTGGGATTTTTTCGAATCCTGCTCTTGGTCAAACAAAGATATTTTAAACGTCGAGTGAGTCAAAAGAAAGGAGAGTCGAGTTTTCATTGTGGCGCGCTTATATTTGCCAATTACTTAATGAACCTCTGCTTACCAAGAACTCCCAGAGCCAATCTAACGACCGCTTCAGAAGAGCGCTTTACATCTTTGGATGTCTACCTCACAGCAGTCAGCAGTCACTTGCACTGCAAGAACATTTTTCAAACACCGCTTGAGTCCTCCATACCAACGGACACGATTAGCCTTCGAGAAGGTTCTTCTGGACTTCCAGAGTGCATATTCGAACAACTGTCTGCCGACAACGAGCGACTGTTGGACATTTTGACGCAGCTGTTCCTTCGGCACTTATTCTCGTTCTTTGCACTCATTTCTTCGCACTTCGGCGTTCGTTGCACCGTTGAGCCGTGCTACCGCGCCCTCTATCTGTTCAGTTGCAGACGCTACGAGGAAACATTGAGTCTCTGCGAGTGTATTCTTGAGCATAGTAACGACGACTCGAACAACGATGAAGTTTCAGTTTTGAACCACCTCTTCATTCTTTCGCCGCTCGATGCATTTTTCGACGCCGATGTTCGATCTCTGAACGGTCTGTACACGCTCTGTCAAGCCTGTCTGCTGGATAAGAATTATTCAGTCAGCTCGGTTAATGTGTATCTGAGAAGAGCCGGGTTTGCTTTTCATGGTGCGACGCGTTTGGTCGTCGCCTCCACGTCCACCTATTCCGAACTTGAACATTTCGTTGGGGCGCGTTTCTTAGCGTATTATCTAAGACTGCGCTGTCTCATTAGCTGTGGCAGTTCGACTGAGGAGATTTATCAGACATTAGGTAACCTTAGAGGTCGACTTTTCTTCGAACGAATTATTGAGCAATTCATGCGACAGACAGTTAAGCGACTGTAGGGCCTAATATGATTTCGGATTGAACTGAGCTGTGCATATTTTGTTCGCTCCTGTCTTTTAATTTCAATTATCATTCAATCTGGCGTGTTAAGACTTAAAGCCCGGATGAAATGACAGTTCTTGATTTTAATAAATACAGATTTTGTGCTATATCATATTTCGCGATTTTCAATCGTTATTTCCCCAACTGGCGTGTAATTACGATTGCCTACTGAAGCGACCATCGACTGGTGAAGATGTACTACTACAATGGCACTAAACCCTTCAAAAACTAAGATAAAAAGCTGAGTTTTTACTTCTAAGCATAGATGTAATAAACGTTTTTTACGTTTTTTATTTTCCCACGGTTTTTACGTTTTTTAACGTTTTTAAAATTTTTGCCAACGTTTTTTATTAGAAAAACGTTGGCATAATAAGGATACAGATTTTCTGAAACCAGCTACAACGAGCTAATTAGCTTTCTGTTGTTTAGCTATAGAGCATAGTCGATTGCTTATTGGCAGGTCATGCAGCTTTACTTACTTACAACATAGAGTAAGCCATTTATACCAGTATTATTACTGTTTATTTCATTTCACAGTCGTTTACCATAGTGTGACTTGATTGTTTATTCCTGTGGGTGGGTAAGACACCTGCCCTAATTTCGCTCAGATAAACACCGGTAACGTTTTTTATTCAACTTTTATATTTTTGTAACGTTTTTTACGTTTTTTAACGTTTTTAAAATTATTTTCCCAACGTTTTTTACATCTATGCTTCTAGGCACGCCATTTACAGTTATTTAAGTAAATCTGATGACATAACATATGATACATTCTTTTAAATTCGACAACATTTCAGTTAATCGAAGTCAGTCTGTCCGAAACCTAGCTGTACTATTCGATAAAAACCTATCTTTTAATGATCATATAAATTTAGAGACGGACCGAGACCCCAAATATTTGATAAATCGGGAAAAGGATCGGGAAAAGGACTTCGGACGCACATAGATGTACTGGCAGCCATACGATTGATACCCCTGGGTATTAGAAATGGTGCCACAGAAGCACACAAGTATTATTATTATGATGATTATGATGATGATGATGATTATTATTATTATTATGATTATATTATTATTATTATTATTATTATTAGTAGTAGTAGTAGTAGTAGTAGTAGTAGTAGTAGTAGTAGTAGTAGTAGTAGTAGTAGTAGTAGTAGTAGTAGTATCATCATCATCATCATCGCCATCATCATCTCTTCTTCTTCTCCATAAACGCGGTCAAACGACTTCACCGTGACGAACTCCCTGAAGTATGAGACGAAGTTTAGGAAGAGAGAAAGGCGGAAAAAGGAGGCTCATGCACTGTTATTCCAGGACGACATCCATACAATAGGCCGACAGTTTCGCAATTGCTTAATTTCGGCGCATTGACGTCGATTAAATTAGATTGTAGTACTGCAGTAGGATAAAGAAGGTAACTCCAAAGACTAAGAGCCAGGAGAAGGACTTACAGTCAATGTTCCCTCTAAGGTGGGCTCGTGGGCGCGCGCCCAAAATCGGGAGACATGCGCCCACAAAAAGTTTGTGTATTGCCCAACAAATTTGCAGGTTTTAATTTTTATGAAAAATTTTAAAATTATTTTTAAAAGGTAATCACCCCCACTCGACCTGTATATTACTGTATTTGTAATGCCGTCTCAGTAAAATTGATGCACGATAAGCAAAAAAGTCGACACTTTTTAACACTTGACAAGTGGTTTATTATGGTCGCGGTCTTCGCATGAAGTAAAATTGCCCAAAAGTTGGTCAATTTGAAAATTATTGCGCAAGATAAATGTCATGCGCACATGGACCCTCGAGAATTAGAGGGAACATTACTTGCAGTTTATCGCCTTCAATTTTCACGGCATCGGTTGAATGAGACCGATTATTAGTTTTAATTCTTCCGCCTTTCATTACGTCAAAAATGTACTGACAGCCGAGTCGACTGCACAAGCGCCAGTGGAATAACCATTCAAAAAGTGACTGCACTTACCCAGTAATTGAATCCCGAACCTCTTGATTGGCAGTCCATCTCGCTAACCACCAGTGACGGCTCCACGTGAGGGTCCCGGGGGCCCGTGCCCCCTACTGAACGTCTGCCCCTCCCTCAGCGTCCCCCTGCTGAGACCCTACACTTATTACTACATACCTATCAATAAATGGTCGGACTCCATGCTTAGAAGTTGCCACCCCAACGCCCCCACCCCCACTTTCCAAATCAGTGGACCTCCAATGCTAACCACTGAAACACTGCGCCTCGTAACTCTATAACATATCATCCGACTTCAAACACAATACATACTGTACTGTACAACCACTTTTCTATATCGAATACACTCATCTGATTTCTAAACATGAATTCAGCAAATGCAAAACACGTGAGAATTATACTTTTAAAATATCGTAATGTTTCTTAGCCGCGCAGGTCATAGAAGAAGACGTTGATAGCGGAAGCGTAATTAAGTGCGCCAAGGTCGCTGCTGGATTACCGAATTAGATAATTTACAGCAGACCGACGTGTTGTTGTTGATGATGATGAAAGCGGTATTTGGAGGCTGAGTCGCGGAGGCTTGTCTTTCATCGCTGGAGGCTGCTGTCAGTCTCTACATCTTAGCCACGGCGTTCGAAAGAAAAGGCAGCAGATATACAGTATACTGGACCGTTAGGGTTCTTCTCCTGGTCTTCTCCTGGTTCGAGAGAGAGAGAGAGAGCGGGGGAAAAGGGGGAGAGAGAGACAGACAAACAGACAGAGACAGAGAAAGATACAGACAGAGAGACGGACGGACAGACAGAGAGCGAGAGAGGGAGAGACAGACAGAGAGGTAGAGAGACAGAGGTAGAGGGGAGAAGAAAACAGACAGACAGGACAGAGACAGAGACAGGCAGACAGACAGAGAGCGAGAGAGGGAAAGACAGACAGAGAGCGAGAGAGACAGAGGGAGAGGGGAGAGGGAGACAGACAGACAGACAGATACAGAGAGACAGAGAATACCATCTGAATAGGATTTAGAAGCGATCTTCATTTGCCGTTGGAGTCAAGAATCGCTTATCGTCAAACGGGATCGAATACTTGTAGATAGCGTTTCACAGACGGCATAGACATCTCGTGTAGAACGGATTATATTTCAGTCATTTCCATGGCTGCGAGGCCTCTGCCGCGTTTTGTCATCTCCAAGGTGGACGAGCCGCCCTCTGATGCCGCCGGCGGTCCGAGTCCTGCGGCGGCGGCGGCGGCCAGGGCGGAGGATAAGCCGGTGGTGACCGATGCACCCGACGCCCAGGGTCATTCGACACCTCCTTCCTTTGACCAGGGTCCGTATGTCCCGACGGACACAGCGGACAACGGACCGGCGCAGACCGGTAAGCAGCAGGCGATCAGCGGACGAATGCGGTTACAAAGGGACAAAGGGACAAGTTCTAGGGTACGATAGGAAAGCGCTCCGGACACTCGCTCCGGCCGGATAGTGCGGTATTATAAAGTGGCGCTATAGAAGTTTAATATTAGATTAGAATAGATTCGGCAATATTAGGATTCGTCAGATAACTATGTCAAGAAGAAACTACCGAATAATTTAAGGGGCGGAAGATGGCAGAGTGGGTTACGTGCTGGAGCGTCAGGCTGACGGAGCGGGTTCAAGCCCCGTTAGTGCCCCTAGTGGCTTTCACACAGGCAGTAATGCCTCCTATGCCACTTTAAATCATGCTAATACAAATTATGATTTTTGTTTTGGTTAATTTCTTTATTGAACGATTTACTGTAATAATTATTGTAACTTTACAGGTTTCGGATAACTCTCACTCTGATGCTGCAACCGTGATTTTAAACCTTTTCAAGATGTGACGTGTGATGGCTTAATGGTCTTTTAGTTCTGACAAAATAATTATCCTATTTACTTTCAACCCAAACATGCATCCTACCTGCACACTCCATACTCGCAGGGCCCTTTCTAATCCTGTGCGGTAAAACATTCGCTTCGGATCTGTTGACCCAAACTATCCGGATCCAGTATCCGGTGGAAAATCCACGATCTGTCATTCCCTAGGGGCGACGCGTTACTAAATCTATTCGGTACGTGAATTCATTTTTGTAGCGCAAAATATAAGACCGGCGTTTCTACTAATTGATTTCATCTTTGAAACGCCATCTTCGTCGTTTGAAAACGATCACACAGAGATTGGGATGGCGATATTGAGACGTCGCCATTGTAAGCAATAGGCACGCATGGGTTCTATTTAATTAAACGTGCACAAAGTGCAATATTGACATCTGAAAACGTACTGAAAAGGAACATGAGAAACGTTTTTGGTTGTAGATACGACCGTGAGATGAAATAAGTCTCAGGCGACTTTGTTCGGGGCTAACGGATTGACAGATCAAAACGCCATATTACAAATTTTTCCTGTTTTGAGATGCGAAAGTTCACCGATGCTTTTCTTTAGCGCAATTTTCTGTAGTTTGCAGCATTTTCGGCCAACTGACGCTAGACGCGAGAAAATGATTGATGCATGGTTCAGTCTTACTCTGACATAAGCTTCTTTAGCTGCAGCTGACCAAGTATATACTAAAGCGTGAACGCAGTGAGTCTTACGCTATGTTCTGTCGAATCTCCTTCTGTATGTCTGTCTCTATCCCGCTGCTGTTCTGCTCTCTCCGTTTTCATTTCCTTCGGTTCTTTTCCTCCAGCGTTTCACTGCTTCTGACCTGGGCAAGATCAACATCAGCAAATGGCAGTCTATAAATTACGCAGTAGGCCAAGGCATCTACAGTATGTCGGCCTTAGAGTCCCTGATAAAACGCACTGCTCTTACTTCGTTTATAACAATGATGATGATGATGATGATGATGACGACGACGACGACGACGACGACGATGATGATGATGATGATGATGATGATGATGATGATGATGATGATGATGATGATGATGATGATGATGATGATGATGATGATGATGAATGGACGTTAACTTAAAATTCTATGCGTTGCACGACTGCAGCCAGTCTGAGCAAAATTGACGCTTCATGGATCAAGACCCTTTGACGATAACCCATGTGACCAATCGAATATTGATGACCAATTTGACCCATGACCAATTACCCACTGACCCACTGACATCTCTGGACAGCCATGTAGAATTATCGGCTGAAAATTTGATTAAACTGATGATGGCGAAAATTATGATAAATCTGAAGCAGAGTGGCGGTTTTCACACAGACTGGTTAAGTCTCTAAATCACTTATATATATATATATATATCACGTTATTATTATTATTATTATTATTATTATTATTATTATTATTATTATTATTATTATTATTATTATTATTATTATTATTATTATTATTATTATTATTATTATATTATTATTATTATTATTATTATTATTATTATTATTATTATTATTATTATTATTATTATTATTATAGACTGAATGAATGAATTAAAAAAGCAAAGCGTGCGTCAATTATTCGTTCTACAGTGTATTTCAAGCGACAAATTGCACATTAAAACTTTTCTTGTTTCAGGAGACACTGGGGGCGCTGTCCCAGCCGCCACCCATGTTAAACATCCACCTGCCAAGGATGGAGGGGACAAACAGATGGCTCTATACGAGGTACCGTGATCATGGCTGGGCAAAATTGCGCACATTTTAATGGTTATGATAATATGTTAAATGTAGCTAGAACCAACACTGAAATAATTGATAAGAGAGCTTTTTCAATATTTCTTGGCCAAAGATCTGGAACTCTTTCCCTCTGGCTGTCAGATCTTTCAATTCGTTGAGTTTTTTACAGATCCAGACTTAAAACTCATATTTTTCAATTGGCTTTTCCTCCATAGTCGGTCTTGCTGGTTCCCTCTGACTGATCTCTGGAATGGCATGGTCTTTTGCGGGTGGGTTTGAAGTACCATCGATTGATACTCTTGGGTATTAGAACTGGTGCTCTAGAAGTGCATAATTATTATTATGAGGTCCGAAATGTATTAGCCTACCGTGAATTTGCTAGCACTGAAACGAAAATCTTTAGGCCAACCTATCTTATAGCAAATAAAACATGGCGATGGTCAGAGTTAAACATCTGCCTCCATTTTGAAGCTCTATTATTGAGCTCTCTATTCTATTACTAAAAACTACTTGTTCAAAAATGTCTACAATAGAACTTCGATATAACGGACTCATGTATAACCTATACCCGGTTATAACATGCCGCAATATACTTGTCCATTTGATGCGTTATATCGTATTGGATGGCATTGGATATAACGTATCACGGATATACAGTGATGTACTGAATTTTTACAGACCCGCTAAGTACGTTATAACGAAGTCGTAGTGTATCTATTTACAGTGTAGTCGATTTAGTCGTGCTAAATCAGTGGTTCTCAACCTGGGGTCCTGCAGGCGATTTCAGGGGGGCCGTGAAGAGATTGCTTTCTCAAGATACCTCGCCAACACCTCAGAACACAAAACACACTGATGGCTCTAAGAGTGCTGATTCCATTAAATTTTGAATTTAACTTTAATGACTAAGATTTGCAATTTTCTGATTAAATAATTGATTGACAATCCAATTAACCTATAAGTTAAGTGTAGTTAATTTAAAATTCAAAATGCATAAGGTCCGCGAGCCATCAAAAAATTTGTAGGCAACCGCCACGCCAATAATCCTAGAAAATTTGAGAACCGCTATGCTATTTGATTTGCTGCGTCGTTTGATTGCTCTAGAGCTAAGAGTCACTTGACAATCATTTAGGTTATTATTATTATTATTATTATTATTATTATTATTATTATTATTATTATTATTATTATTGAGATCCTTATGTAACTGCGTGAATTTTCAGCACTTCTAATGTATATGCAGATTGCTTGTAGCAACCGTATTTTAACGAAACAAAACACAACGTATTTATATATTTACATTGGCATACATTGGCAGCAGTAACTATAGCGATTAGTGAGCGGATGGCAGGAGGTCAGTACGAAAATAGAAAGTGTTTAGTTTTTTATGGCTCACAGCTTAGTCTTTATTTCGAAGCTGTCACCAGAGATCAGAGAGAAATTCGACTGTTCAATCATGGGCGTCAGGAAAGGGGTGCAAGGGCGCAACTACACCCGGGTTGCACCAGCCACCAGTGGAAATTACAAATTTATTAAAGACTAAAAATAATCAACAAATTATTTTTTAATCTTAATAACAATACAAGAACTGAGAAGAATATATATATATTTTTTTTTATGCCCTCGGTACTTCATTCCCGAGGGACTTATGATAAAAAATTGTCCGGAGACATAAAATTATAGTGTGCTAGCTCTCGTTCGGTTGCAGATTTGGAAATGTTCCTCGGAATGCGATGGCGTTGAAACGCTGAATCGTGACGGATATTCTTTGGAACAGAAAGCATCCTTCTCTATTGTCCCCGGATTGTAGGGCAATGAGTCGACCCAGATCGTTGATAAAGGAGAGGGCGTCGTTGTTGATGGGACCAAATGTTTCAAATGCCAGCGGCAAGAAGATGTAGGTGGATGAGAGTGCCTGATATTTCGATGTCTTTCTAGCCGCAGCTGCTTCTGCGGCGGCTCCTGCTGCGAGCGCTGTGATTGGCAAATACGTGGGGGCAACTGTGTCTGCCAATATATATATATATATATACAGAGGCCTAATAATTTAATAAATTATTGTTTAATCTTAATAACAATATAGCCTAATACACGAACCTAAATTAGAAGATTAGGCCTAGCGTTCTCATTTCGTGAACATCATTAACATGATCTCTTGACTTAGATAAAAGCATCGCATTTAGTCCACGTCTTTCTTAGCATTTAGATTTAAAACCAATCGATAGCGTTTCCAGGCAAACAAAACGGTGCACCCAGATTTCTGCTGACGCCCATGCGTTCAGTCGCATCGGCCTATCCCCAATGTCCGGCTTTTACCTCTATAGTACATCCGGCGCTTTAGATTACCATCGGCAGAGCATCAGTTCTTCTGCGCCAAGACTGACTGCCCCCCCCCAACCATCTGCGTTCTTATGCTTAGTTCTTTCTTTTAGGAGGAAGAAGACGAACTTCCGCTCGTGTCACGTGTCATATATCGTCTGGCCAATTACGACGGAGGGATGGTTCCGGATCCGGAAAAGGTGGATAAAGAGGACGAACCGGAAACGCCGGAAGTAGAGGGCGACGAAAAGAAGAAGAAGAAGAAAAAGAAGAGGTCGACCTCGTCTAAGCAGGTCGATAAAGTAGTGACGTTACTTGACAAGTGATTAGCATTAGCGTCGATAAATCAGCTATTAGTCCAATCTATATTTATTGTTACCGGTTCTAGGTAGTTCCGTCATAAATGATATCAAATAACCATTAATGACAATGAAGACTATATGCAAAGGTGCACACGTAGACAAACGTTTCGCTTGTCACTCGACTTCAAATTAGAAAATTCAGGTCACAAAACGAGGACACGCTGGCGCTACAGAAGCTAGAAGACTTTCATCATATTTGGGGCTTATTTCAAGTGGAGATATCATCCTTAGGGGCTTGCCTTCAGTGATAATAATTCTTTTCAGCTTTTCTTATTGAAACTCGCTGATAGTTATTTCAAAATCCTATAAAAGTTTCAAAAATTTTAATACAATTATTGTGATGAACATTGCACGAAATTATTATTATTATTATTATTATTATTATTATTATTATTATTATTATTATTATTATTATTATTATTAAACAAGCCAATTTATATAGCGCAGTAAACATGAATCGGCGCATTTCTTTCTTTTCCACAGCCACAGAAACTGGGAACCGTGTTCGGAGTCTATTTTCCGTGCATCCAGAACATCTTCGGCGTCATTCTCTTCATCCGATTGGTCTGGGTGGTCGGAACAGCCGGGTGGATAGAGGCTTTCATCATAGCATTCATGTGCTGCTGTTGCGTTAGTAGTAACCTGTTCAGTCTTTTTTGCTCTCCTTTCTCTTCGGTCCGTTCTTTCCACCCTATAGATAGTAGACAATGTCGCTGGATCTATGCCAGGGTTATTTCTATAGATTATGGATTTGGGAGGTGTCGGTATATTTTGGGGGTCCCTGCCCCGAAAAGGTCTGACAAGAAAGGTAATCCCAGACTCAGATTGGGGGCGGGGTGGGTGTTTCGGGTGTCGGTCTCAGATTGGAGGATTACGGGTGTTAGGGGGTGTAAAAATATCCCTGATCGATGATGTTAGGTCCAAGGCCGACTAAGACAGCTGCGTTGAGTGCGGGAATCTAGGTTGTGCTAAAAGAGGAACGCGGAAAATGCATGTAAATCAATCAACGAGACCAAGTCAATCTTCCTATAGCGCCTGACATGCCCGACGTAAAGAATGCTTCAGCTGATCTGACCTTAAAAAGACGTCTCTATGCACGGCAGAATACATCTGGATCATTCAATACAGTCATGGCTGTGAAGAATGGAGAGAGTCTAGGAAGAGATGGCCATGGGTTGGGTTGGGTCGAGTTGGATTGGATTGGGTCAAACTTTACCATATTTCTGGTGGGTTGGGTCAGAAAATAAGGCATGGTTTTAAGAGATTGCAATGTACAGTATCACGGTGGGTTGAGTTGGATCAAGTAAGTAGGGGTTGAATTGTGGATTTGATGGGCTGGGTTGGGTTCTAAAAATGGACCCGTGAACATATCTTCGCCATGCACCACATGCTAATGCAAAGCAATGCGTATTTTCACGGCCTGTTCCGGGGCCCTGTGAGTACCAGTCTCTCTTGGTACGGTCGATTCAGACGCCTTCGTTTTTTCACGGCATCGGCTCAGTGAGGACGGTTGCCAGCCTCTCCCTCGACACCTTGCCTCTTGCTTTGCAAGCACACACACGCACACACACATCACTCCGAATGTATTCAAATGGCGACACGCAGGTCAGATTCTGCCCGCCAATAGGTGTGAAATGGCCCGCAAAGTTACTGTACTAAAACTGTAAATACTTTTTGATACTTTTTCGAATACTAACAAAACATATTTAGTTGTCTTGTTTTCAACTAACGTGCTCTCCGTGGGCGCCCGCACATTGGGGCAAGAGAGGGCACTTGCCCCCTCTTTGGAAAATGCAAATACGAATATTTTCACAGTGAAATTTGAAAACCATGCCAAAATATTGACCGTCACCAATGTTTTTTGCTGTTTTGCGCCCTGGAAAAATTTATGTGGGCGCTCATGGTGCTCTCTATTAAATAGTCTATTACTTATGAACTACTTGTTTCTCTAAAACACCTTACTCTCGGATACCAGTCAGAAAAATGTGGCCGTTCATAACATTCACTTGAATATCCTGCCTTCCTCGATTGGATAAACAGCTGGAGCCGAATCATCCCGAGATTTGAACCTCGGGTCTCATGGTCCCGGTTCCGATCGTTTACTACTGGACCACTACGCCATCGTTTCCGCAAAAGAGGCGGTGAATCTCAGTCAGTTCATCGTTTCTAAGGAACGATAGGCTAAGTTGGCTTAGAGGCGAATAAATATCTCGGTTTCGCGCAAGTAAGCTTACTTTCCAGCATCTGTGAGCAATTTGGTAGATTGAACTAATCAGCAAACGTCATATTAGATAGCTCTCGATTATTGGTTCCGCGGTGCAGACGAAACTCATTCGTTGGCATAGCCACGGGGTGGGACGAGTAACGGAGGGGGGTTGTGATCGCAAAAGAAGTGATATGTGAGTGTTAATGCGTCAAGAACTCCATTATGACATTTTTTTCTTTGAATTTCTTCACTTGAAAACGTCGAGTCTCGCTCCCCCCGCCCCATTCCGAAACCCTGGCTACGCCACTGGTCCTATTAGCAGCCTATCAATCTCGCATACTGCAGTTTAGAACAGTTACTGCTGTTGCCGTGGTAACCGCAGACGATGACGACGTCGATCTCGATGAGCGCCATAGCAACGAACGGGGTGGTGCCCGGCGGAGGGTCGTACTTCATGATTTCCCGATCGCTTGGACCGGAGTTCGGGGGAGCCGTTGGAATCCTCTTCTACCTCGGCACCACTGTGGCCGCCTCCATGTACATCGTCGGCGCCGTGGAAATACTATTGGTCAGTATATGCTAAGTAAGTAAGTAAGTAAGTAAGTAAACGATATATCTATAGCGCCGCCCGAAAGCTTGGCGCAGTGCATGCACCGGGCTTATTCACGAGCGCTCAATCTGGGTAAAAATCCGCAGTCCGTTATCAGTGTTTATTCTAGCCACCTTGACAATGGGGGGGGATTTTGAAATGTTTGGGGACAAGGTTTGAGTATCCACACTTTTCGGAGGGGGGAAAATTTCCATCCCCCAGCCAACATATAAAAAATTTGGGAGAGAATTTTAAAACTGGGGGGGGGGAATTCTCCCCAGAGAAGGCCTAGAATAAACACTGGTCCGTTATTCCCACAGGCTCCGTGGTGGTCAAGGTTGTAACATCCAGGTAGATATACCAGTCCAACGCAAAATGTAAGTAAGTAAGATCTCGCGAATTTCTATGGCTAGAAGCAATAGACAAAGTCGATCAATCAATCAATCAATCAGGCAGCATCACTGTAAACATACCTACAGTACGGTGGGGCACCTGAATCCTGCTATATAAGAAGCAGGTGGTTGAGGTTAGCACATGCTGTATATAACTGGATACACGCAACCTGTACGGAGTGATCTCAGTAATGAATTCCGCAATATGCATATATAATATATATTGCGCTATATATATATTGCGCTGTATATATATATATATATATATATATATATATATATATATATATAGTATATAGCGCAGAGGTGTTTAGAAAGGTGTTTGTTTGTAAGCTATGTCTTCTTTGTCGATTTACTGACAGGGTTCTTTTGCCTAAGGCTTTCAAAGGCATCAACCGACTACAGGTGTCTAATTTAGCGCACCTGGATAGCCAGGAACACCTGGCAAATTGCATTCCCTTCAAGTGAACCGCTCTCTGCAGGAAGTTTGGTATCTAGGTTTGGAAGCCATTTATTTCCTCAGAAAGTTCACAAAGGTGGAAGTTGGGTTTTCGATTATTATCGGTATTCCTAGGCAAATAGCCAGATACAGCCCAGACATAAACAAGCGATGACCGGGAAGCAATTGTTAACGCTAATGGAAACTTAGAAACAACCCAAAAGCCAGTTGAGTCGCATTTGTCCTTAACGATGAGATAAATACTCAAATGGCTTCGGTCTCGCTATCTATTTAACGTAAACATTTCCATAGTACAATTTCAGTAAAGCATTTGGCGTCAAATTCAAATTCAATCAAAAATTTATTTTCTCAACATTTCAAGAGTAGTTAGCTTAACTATAGTATAAACCATGAATAACTGTATACTTGAACAGAAATATGTTGAATAATTTTTCAACATCAAATTTGTGCAAATAACAAAAATGTAATAATCTAGTAATAATATTAATTAATGAGAATATATAAAGTAGATCTAGGTCTTATAGAAAAAAGTATTATATATGTTTATATAGTTAATACAGTCAATATAGTCGGCGATAGACAAAAGGGAAATTTTGAGCCACGGTCACAAAGACGGCGAAAAGGACAGGTATCGGTCAAGTCCATAGTCTAAGCCCAGAACTGAGAAGGTATGCTTACCCAAGGTGGTACGAACAAGGTTATTTCTAGGATTATCAATTTGGGGGTGTTGGTATTTTCTGTGGGTTCACTGCCGAAAAAGTCTGCCAAGCAAAAAGGTCATCCCGCTCTCAGATTGAGGGGGGAATGGTGTCGGTCACAGATTGGGGAGGGGTTTTGGGAGGATGTGTTAGGGGTGTAAAAATATCACTGCAGGGTGCGAAAGGTGTGAACAAAATTTCCAGCGTTTGCAAGAAACGCAAAATTCAAGTTCTGAATGTGCATGCGGAAATCGTTGGAAAAATGCGCGTGGAGAAAAAAACAGAATTGCGCTATATAAATCGGCGTTTGCAGAGACAGCATGCTGAAAGAACTGACTCGATTGAAAGAAGGACCATAAATAAATATTGTCTGTGTATACTGATTACCTTGATGCTGTTCTCAACAGCGCCATCGCACAAATCGCGACTAAATCATTATTGCCTTCAAACTGTCGACATGAAATTTGGCCTTAACGTCAAGGAAACAATCGTTAGCATCTGTACATAGGAACACTGGTATAGACCGTATGGATGCTGCTTGCACGTGCGTTTTTTTATTTCATGTATGCATGCATCTATGTATGTACGCATGTATGTATGTATGTATTTATTTATGCATCTATGTATGTATGTATGTATGTATGTATGTATGTATGTATTCAATACTATGCATGTAGACTGTAGAGCGCCTTTGACTTTGGTAGACGCCATGCGTACGGCGCTATATAAATTGTCTGAATAATAATAATAATAATAATAATAATAATAATAATAATAATAATAATAATAATAATAATATGTATGTGTAATTCTGATCATAAGAAGAAGAGTATTGTGTCCGTCAATGGAAATTCTGTAGTTGCTGTATCGATGTGCAGCAATACATGGCTCCTCCACAAGCGGCCATCTTTGGTCCGATCAACATACCGAACAACGCGTACAACTGCTACCGCGTCTACGGGACCTGTCTCCTCATCCTCATGTTTCTCTGCGTCTTCGTCGGCGTTAAGTTCGTCAGCGCCTTCTCTCCCATCGCCCTCTTCTGCGTCATCTTCTCCATCATCTGCGTCTACATCGGAATCTTCGTCGCCAACCCGGACAGAGGACCCAAGTGAGTCGGTCACTGCCAGTGGCGTAGCCAGGATATTCTGGAATAGGGGGCACATACATTGATAAACAGTGTTAGACATATAAATTAATACATAGATAGATAGTTATATAAATGCATACACACAGTACATGTACATATACATGCGCACGTGCACATGCAGATATACAGACACAGATACATACATACTGTACATACGAACATGCATAGTGGTAGTAGTAGTAGTAGTAGTAGTAGTAGTAGTAGTAGTAGGAGTAGTAGTAGTAGTAGTAGTAGTAGTAGTAGTAGGAGTAGTAGTAGTAGTAATAATAATAATAGTAATAATAGTTGTTGTTGTTGCAGCAGCAGCAGCAGCAGCAGCAGCAGCAGTAGCAGTAGCAGTAGCAGTAGCAGCAGTGGCAGCAGCAGCAGTGGTAGTGGTGGCAGCAGCAGTGCAGCAGTAGTAGCAGGAGCAGCAGCAGCAGTGTAGCAGCAGCAGCAGCAGCAGCAGCAGCAGCAGTAGCAGTAGTAGTAGCAGCAGTAGCAGTAGTAGTAGTAGTAGTAGCAGTAGTAGTAGTAGTAGTAGTAGTAGTAGTAGTAGTAGTAATAGTAGTAGAAGATTTCTTTAGCGCCATTTTATTACTGCATCAGCACCAGATATTTTTGGGTAAAAAGTCTCCAACGAGCAAAAAATACGGTCACCGTAATCGACAGGCAATTCTTCACGCATTCTTCTTCTATTCAAATCAAATCAAATCAAATCAAATGGTCTTTATTTTTCACAATACATACACATACAACCATGACATGTAATTCTAGCATATATAAGGTATAAAAAAGTTTTGCTTAAATTTAACATACTATTCAAAAAATAAGTGAAAAGACAAAACAAAAGAATTTCTATTCAGATTATATTATTGATTTCTTAATCATCGAATACATCTTTGCTTCCTTGGTTTACTGGAAAAGCTGCTAACCGGAAGTTGTTTCTACCAGGATCTGCTTTCTCGGCGATCGGTTGCTGGCGCTTGATAAGATCCAGGATAGCAACGGAACGATCCACTGCAACAAGGATCCGGATGGAATCCTGGAACAGATCTTCTGTCCGAACGTCACCAACATCACCGCAGCCACGGACCCGGGCTGCTCGTTCTACCGCGACAACGAACCTCAGCTGAAACCAGGAATTCCCGGACTCCGAAGTGGAAAGTTCTTCGGTAAGTAGACCAATTAAACGCCCGAGCTGACTTCCTAGACATGAGCCCCTATACAGCAGTGGCGGCTCCACCGGGGGCCAGTGGAGGTCGTGCCCCCCTATTGAGTGTCTGGTCCCCAGTGGCCCCCCCAGTTGGGACCCTATACTTAATGCTACATACATTAAACAACAAATGGTTGGCCCCCATGATTAGAAGTTGCCACCCCAACGCCCCCCTCCACTTGCCAAATCCTAGAGCCGCCACTGCTATACAGACCAAGTTATTAGTTGATGTTGCAGAGGTCAACTATCTAGGCGAATAAGACAATATTTTTAAAATCAAATCGATTATATAATTAGCCTTGGAATACGAGGTGCGCGGCGGGAGCAGTGGTTAGCGCACTGGTCTGCCAATCTTGAGGTCCGTGGTTCAACTCCCGGCCGCGGCAGAAACTTTTCGGTTGTTTCTGTCCCAAGCGCCCCCAGTCGTCGACTCAGCTGTGAATGAGTGCATCGGGTGTTAACTCGGTGGAAGGAAAGGCGGCGAGGGAAAGGCTGGCAACCGTCCTCGTTCAGCCGTTGCCATGTAAAACTGAAGGCGATAACCCTTCGGTTCTCCGTACGGGCGCTGAGCCTATGGAGTGTACCTACCTGTACCTTGGAACAGTGGCGTAGCCAGGATTTCCGGAAGGGGGGTTGAAATAAATTTCGTCGATAACCGCCAAGGGGGGTTTTCACCCCAAAATCGCCAAAAATCGCCTCAAAAAATAAAAATTGCATGGGAATACATCAAAAAAGCTTTTTTCGCCGCCCAAGGAGAGTTTAACCCCCAACCCCCCCGTGGCTACGCCACTGTCTTGGAAAACAGACTCTTGATTAATTTTAACCTATTTTGAAGACTGTATCAACAATTCGCTGAGTCGGTTATCTGTAGAGAACGCCTTTAATCATTACGGGAAAGTTGGAAATCGAATCGGTTCTGACGAAACCGGCGACAGAGAGAAGGGCGACATCATTGTGGACATGACCACCTCATTCATCGTTCTCATCGGCATCTTCTTTCCTTCCGTCACAGGTAAACCTGCACAGGTCCGCTGCATTTGATCTATAGGAACCCGCGACTGTTGCTATATAGAATCCTGTCTATAGTATAGGCTGAGTTACACTTAAATCTGTTATAGAGTCACTTAACTTAAGCTATATCCTACAATGAACCAGATATCTTAAGACATCGCTCGTCCCTCTGTCTCTATTTGAATTGTTAACCATTCCACAAGATATTCGGCGGGACTTTCATTTTGTTCATTTCCCTCCTCGCTCTCGTACAGTACCATCGATTGATACTAGGAGCGTAGCCAGGAATTTGATTGGGGGTATAAATTTTGGATATATATATATAGTCATATATATATATATAATATATATATTATATTATTATATATTATGTTATAATTATATAATATATATTTATATATATATATATATTTGTTATATATCGTTATATATTGATGTATGTATATGTTATTAATATATACTGTACGTATTTATTATATAGGCCTATACTGATTTGAGGGAGAGTATATAATTATCGCTATACTGCCCAGTGTCGCTACGCCCTGATTGATACATTTGGTGCAGCATTAGAAATGCTACTATAAAAGTGCATTATTATTATTATTATTATTATTATTATTATTATTATTATTATATTATAAAAATGATAGTGACAATAGTAATGGTAAAGTTAGTATAGAAGTAGTAATAAATAAAGATGGCAATAATAATAAAAGCAATATTATTAAAATTATTATTATTATTATTATTATTATTATTAAATGGTATGGGCGTTCTTCGTATTGAAACTGCATGACGCATATATTGTGTTTTCTACAGGCATTATGGCTGGTTCAAACAGATCTGGGGATTTAGCCGATGCCCAGAAATCAATTCCCGTTGGAACCATCGGAGCCATCGCTACCACTTCGTTCGTCTGTATCCTTGTCCTGCCATCGACCTCTCGGTCGAATTGTCAATAACCAAAGCCCCAAGTATAGACGCTTAACCGCCTCAGCGTACTATTGGCCAATCCGATAAGAGCTTCCGTAATGCATAGATCTGACAAAGCAGTCGCACACAAATGCACAAACTCGTGCGGAAAATCGTTGGTCATAAAGCTCCTGGGCTCAAAGAGAGCTAAACTAGCGTCTTGCTGCATTGATATCTAATAAATAAACTTATGCAAAATCATTCTTACTTATCAAATACAGTGTCTTTTAATCTAGGTCTTAGAGAATGAAAGGAATGCATTTGATATCGAGATCACCTTGAACAACAATGTGGGGTAGCCCCCACCTACGAAGCGAAAGCAGTAGCGTCATTTCACACTTTCATGGGGACGAGATAATTTATGGCAAAATTTTGGGCAAGTTTTGGCAAAATTTAGGGCAATTTCTAGCAAATTTTTCACATTTTCCGGCCAATTTTGGCAAATTTGTAAATTGTTGACACTTTTGGCAAATTTTGGGCAATGTTGGCGAATTTTGCAAATTTCACATTTATTTATTTACATTTTGCATTATTTCTTCATTATTTCTTCATTTCACTGCATTTCCTCCCCCCCCCCTCCAATGACGCCACTGAGCGAAAGCTGATTAGCCATTGCTTTGAAGTTAGATGCAAGAAAACTGACTAGTATGCGTGAATTAAACCAATTATAACCGCTTAGCTGATATGAAACTGAAGGTTACAGTGATTTTATCGCCAGTATAGGCAATCGTTCTTAATCTTAATTATCCTCTTATTTTCAATCGTAGGTTGAATCTCATTATAATTATAACAGTTCTGTTATGTTAAATTTTCTGACCAATCGTTGTCTAGATTTGTCTTGTCTTCTGCTGTTTGCAGCGTCTGTCGAAGGACAGTTCCTTCGCGACAAGTAAGGCTTTACTTTGTTTATCTCTTATCAATCAATCAATCAATCAAACAATCAATCAATCAAATAAAATAATAATGATGATACTACTACTACTACTACTACTACTACTACTACTACTACTACTACTACTACTACTACTACTACTACTACTTTTACCCGAAAATGTCGATGTGTCCCCGTATTGCAGAACCCGACTGCGCCACTGGATAGGAAATAACAGTTGATGTTAAAATCAAAAGCAATATTAAATGGCATGCGACGAATGGTATTGTTCTTCTACGTAAACGCAGTCGTTTGTCGCTACGGAAGCTTCTGCATGGTAATCATTTAATTCTTCTCTTGCAGAATTGGTGAGAGTATGGGCAGTGGACTGATCGTGGCCCAAATGGCCTGGCCCAGTCCGTGGGTCATTCTTATCGGATCATTCTTGTCAACTTGTGGAGCTGGTCTACAAAGCTTAGTTGGTCAGTCTGCGTTTCATTTTGAAATGGACGTGACCGTGGTCATTTTGAGAAGATTATGAAGATGGATTATATTGCTATTCTGGCTGGGTACGGTCGGGTCGTAGGATTTGCGCAAAACCGTTGAGAAATTTAGGGGGAAAGGTAATACTATAAAGAAAACAGTGGCGGCTCCAGGATTTGGCAAGTGGGGGAGGCGTTGGGGTGGCAACTTTTAATCATGGGGCCAACCATTTGTTGTTATGAATTTAGCATTAAGTATAGGGTCCCAACAGGGAGCCACTGGGGGCCAGGCACTCAATAGGGGGCACGGGCCCCCGCGGGCGCCCCCTGTGGAGCCGCCACTGAAAGAGAATAAGTGAATGTTATGTGAAGAACGTTCTTTGACGACCTTCTTTGTTCGTCGGATACTTGTTGAGTTTTTACCCGAAAATGTTGACGTGGACCACCCCCCCACCCCATTCCAGAACCCTGGCTAATACGCCACTGATGAAACCAGATGACGAGTGAAGGAAGTGAAGGCGGATGATGATTGGTGGCGTTGTCTCAGGTGCGCCACGGCTGCTGCAGGCGATCGCAGCCGACGGAGTCATCCCGTTCCTAAGTCCATTCGCCGTGACGAATGCGAAGGGGGAGCCGAGGAGGGCGCTCTTCCTGACGGCAGCCATCTCAGAGGCCGGAGTCCTACTCGCCAACGTCGACTACATAGCTCCCATCATCACCATGAGTCTCCTACTCGACAACACGTCGACTACAGAGCAATTATCCCCCCAATGTTTTCATCAAAAAAATTCCACCCTATGATGTTGATGCCAGAATTACGCCAAATCCACATTCTCTCATTTCGGATGACCTTTTTTTGCTTGTCAGGTACATGACCTCTTTTGGCTTGTCAAGACGTATTTCAATTTTAAGTCTCACTACTAAAATGGGGGGATATTTATATTACTTTTAAAAATTATTCTATCCCCCCAATGTTGAAGCCAGGTTTACTACTACTACTACTACTACTACTACTACTACTACTACTACTACTACTACTAATAATAATAATAATAATAATAATAATAATAATTATTATTATTATTATTATATTATTATTATAGTTATAATCTTCTTTAAGTGTTGTGTATTTCTACGTTAGCGACCATGGATTTCCACTTTGTTCGATCTTGACATCCTCTTATTAATTCGATTTTATTCTTTACTCCCTCAATTTTTCTAGTATACAAAAATATTAATAACAGCATGCATGCTCTTTCCGGTAACGAAATTTGTAGTCAACCCTGTGGGTTGTATGTGAAAATATTCGACCAAATCTGGACAAAGCAGTATTTCTTCCTGCGAGTCAGTTAAACGGAGCATTTCTACAGAACTTGTCGATGTAATAAATTTTTTTGATGATGACATTTATTAAGGTGAAATGACTCAGCTACTTTTGTATGTGTTTGTGTATAGAATTGAACTTCAATACATTATTATTTAAACAAGACGAGCAGAAGGCTTCACCAATTTTTATGAACCGGCGCCGTTCAAACGATACTTGTCTCAGTCGCCTGACTGGAGAATATTCATTCCGATTGTATCACTGGTTAACGATCAATGTTCTTCAAATTCATCATCTGATTACACATTCAATCGAGACAACACACACATTTGTGCACAGTTTTGTCATCCGGAAACACACACACACACATACGTTTATTAACTAAATAAAGACGATGGCTAGATAATACCGTCAGAGCCTCCTCTATATCATTGTACCGATTCAAATTCGATCGCCCACTAGGAGAGGATCCTATCTATTCAATTCAATGTAAATAGCAGTGATTTGAAGGTTATTTTAAACAAAAATGATGATAAAACACAGATATACAGGAACTGACATATAAAGAAATATTCAAGGACAGTGGAGACAGACACGTAGTCAGAATGAGACCATTCTGATTGAGAGTGAAAAATAAATTACTGAATGAGAGGCCTAAAGAGAAAGACAGACCGATTAGACAGAGAGACAGGAGACAGACAGAGAGAAAAGGCAGGGGAGACTGGGAGAGAGAGAGATAATTATAAAGATGAACGAAATTAGAGAGAAATCTCATCATTCAGTGTTTTATTTAAATCGGCCTAATCTCTAGAGAATCCCCAACGTGAAATTTTCTTTTTAGGCATTTAAACCATCTTTTCCCCCCCAACATGACCATTTGACGACGGGGTTTTTTGTATCCGGAGAGTGTGGTCAAGGAAACCTTTATTTTGTTTAAAAGGCATTTGAATCTATTTGAAATCAACGATAACCCCTGCCGACAGGGAAAGAGCTTTGGGCCAGGCCCTATGTCCCATTAAAAAGGATGGGGCGCTAAAATTGGGTATTTGGGTAAATGAAATAAAAGAGATAAGAAGAAACATGAAAGCCAGAAAGACCTTTTTGCTTGTCAGCACTATTTGAAGAGGGCGTAAGTTCTGAGGAGCACCGAAGAAGTCATGTGACAGAACGTTTTGCTTTGTTTATATTGAGTTCAGTAGATTTAGGGATGTGCCGACGGAACAGTTTGCCCTCCGGGGCGCCAAATACGAAAGTTGCAGCTACGCCTGATGGCCCCCTGACCATATTGGTTGCCGCTGAGGATTGACAGACAGATATAAAGACAGTCATAAAAAAAACTGGTGCAAATGAGCAAATTTTGAAAACTAGTTTCAGTTGCATCGGAGCATTTCTACTTTCCTCTCAATCTGTATCTACGATTTGTTGCATGACATTTATTAGGTGTCTCCACTGTCCTTTGAGTTTGTGTGCATGTCAGTTCCTGTATTGTGTGTTTTATCATCATTTTGCATGTGTAACTGTTTCAAATCACTGCTATTTAAACGATTGAATTGAATGGAGACCGAGATCCCCCGCCTCACTGGGATCGGACATCATATTACGAGCGCACACACACATGGCCTGATGATATAGTTCGGCTCTGATATATCTCGCATTTCCATGACCGTACAGCTCTTTCCCTCGGGAACTAAGTACCGATAGCGTAAAAATATACGCAATCTATCACTGACAATGATTTTTTTAAATAAAAGTTCTTAGCGTGTGTCAAATAAAATCGTCATTGAGTCTCCAATTGGCACGACATTCAGTCAATGAATTCAAATGCGGTACTTAGCAGAAAGCAGAAAAGGATTTTAAAATAAATAAAGGCGTCAACCGTTCAATCTTTCCAGAGGATTTGAACCTCTGGAGAAAAGAGGCGCCTGTAACCTGTTAGACTGTCGTCTGCGACAGATGGCTGCATGTGCTCCGCGCCTAAGATGCCACCTGCAGACATATTTCAACATTACGTCAGTAGTCTGATCTTTTAAGATATCGGCGATCTGTAGTCTTACATTGAAGATAAAAATCGAGACCAGTTTATTAAAATAGCGATAATTAATCAGTGGCGGTTCCAAGAATTCTTGGTGGGGGGATGCAAGACATTTTAGGAAGTTGGTGGGGGATGCAATGAATTTATAGGAACTTTGTTGCGGGGGGAATGAAATGAAATCCCGAAAAAAGTCGACAAGCAAAAAGATCATTAACAGTGTTTTGCCCGTCATGTGTACATAAACTTTCCTGAAAAATACTGAACAGCCAAAAACAGGCCATCAGCTCTGTTTAGCATACAAATACCCAGCGTCAAACGCTGATGACGAGCAAAAAAAGCTCTGTGGGGGATGCGTCCCCAATCATCCCCAAAGTGGAGCCGCCACCGGCGATAATGATAACTCTCTTGTGGTTGTTATTATTATTGTTGATGATGATGATAATGATGATGATGATGATGATGATGATGATGATGATGATGATGATGATGATGATGATGATGATGATGATGATGATGATGATGATGATGATGACTTAGGACTCTGTCGGTGTTCGGGGTCTGTCTCTGTCTCGCTCTGATGTTTATGGCCAGTTGGTATTACGCCATCTTCGCTCTTCTGATTGCGGCTGGAATCTACAAATACATAGAGTTCAAAGGGTAAATATGTCAAAGAACAGACAACAACGAAAACGCTCAAACACGCAGTTGTGCATCTCAAATATTGAGAGAGAGAGAGAGAGAGAGAGAGAGACAGACAGACAGACAGACAGACAGACAGAGACAGACAGACAGCAATTTCATTCAAGTATTTGAACCATTCCGTGGCAGTGTTTCTTTGTGATTTTTATTTAAGTAAGTAAGTAAGTAAGTAAGTAAAATCTCGTGGATTTCTATAGCGCCTTGGAAAGCAGCACAACAGTAGCTGCTTATTCTCAGGCGCTCAGCCTCTCTTAAAATAGCTATAGGAAAGGTGTGGGATCAGCCAGGCAATGGTCAATATCCGAAGGGCAGTGAGGCTAGGTTGTTACAGCTATGGCGGAAATGATTTCAGAAACAGGAAGGATTTAAGCTTAGACCTGAAGACTTGAGGAGATAGTGCGGGAATTATAGGAAATGGGAATCAGATTTTATTGTTTTAAAGTGTCCAAGTGTGCGAAGGGAAGCTGGGATCGAGTTCCAGAGTTCAGGTGCAGCATATGAGAAGGCACGGTTGCAAATTTTCAGGGATGACTGATTTAGCGGGCGTGACAGAGTGAGATGAGATGACGAACGTGTGGGTCGAGGAGGCTGAGGGGTTAATAGTGATCTAAGGTAGACAGGTTTTGATGACTGAAGTGAGCTATGTGTAAGTGTTATTATCTTATATTGGATACGTTCTGTTATTTTAAGCCAATGTAATGATTTTAGTATGGGTGAAATATGGGAGAATTTAGGTGACTTAGTAACAGCACGAGCAAGTGCATTTTGTATTGATTGCAATTTGTTGATGGAGGCTTTGGGAAGGTTATAGTAGAGGGAGTTACAGTAATCTAATTTGGAGTGGACTATAGAGGTGGCGATTGTGGACGCAGTCTTAATATCAAGACAAGGACGTAGGCGACGAAGGTCACGAATATGAATAAAGCAGGCTTTTGAAAGTTGGGAGATTTGTGATTCGAAGTTTAGAAAAAGAGTCAAATTTGAATCCGAGATTTCTAGCAGTTGGAACAGGGATTATTGTGGTGTCAGGAGCCAAAACTAGTTTAGGATTGTCAATTTTTTGAGTTGTTGGGGTAGTCCGATTAAAAGAAACTCTGTCTTAGATGGGTTGAGAGCGAGGAGATTAGATGACATCCATGCAGAGATTGACAAGAATGCAGATTCAAGCTCAATAATAGAAGCATTGAATGAAAGAGGTGAGAAGGAAAGGAATAGCTGAGTGTCATCGGCATAGAGTTGGTGGTTTAATTTGAGGGAATTAATTAGAGATGAAAGTGGTGTGGTGTAAAGGCTGAACAGTACAGGCCTGAGAACAGATCCTTGAGGCACTCCATAATCTATAATATGAGAAGGAGAAATTTGGCCAAGACAGGACACTTGAAAAGACCGAGATTTGAGATAAGATGCAAACCAGTTGTGAGCCTTTTCAGATATGCCAAACCAGAGAGAGAGTCGCTCGAGCAGAATTTTTGTGATCTATGGTATCAAATGCTGCAGAGAGATCAAGGAGACAAAGGCCAGTAACTTGGCGAAGACCAATTGCAGTTAAGAGTCTGTCATAAATGTAGGCGAGGACAGTTTCAGTTGAGTGATGTTTAGTGTAGGCAGATTGATGAGCATTATATAGTGAGTTACTTGAAAGGTGTTCATTCAGTCTGGAAAGCACAATTTTTTCAGTAAGTTTTGATAGAAGAGAAAGATTTGAGATGGGGCGATAGTTATTGAGATCTTCTCTGTCAAGACCAGGCTTTTTAGGAGAGGAGTGACAAAAGAGTTTTTGAATGCGGATGGGAAAGTGCCTGAGATAAGAGAGAGGTTGATGATTCTAGTTATAATAGGCGTAAGCACGGTGGCACACTGTTTGAGTAAAGAGGTAGGTATGGGATCTAGATCACATTGTTTGTTTAGCAAGGATAGTAGAAGTTTGGATACCTCTTCTTCAGTTGTAGGAGTGAAGCTGGATAAATTGCATGGAGGTTGTGGGGAGGAGGATAATGAGGAGAGGTGGTTTGAGTAATAGTGAAAGACTTGAGGACACTGCGAATCTTGGAGATTTTTACAGAGAAGAACTTAGCAAAAGATTCAGCAAGTTCTGACAGGGAAATGGATTGAGGGAGAGGTTTTGAGTCTTTGCGATGGAAAAGATCATTTACAGTTTTCCAGAGCTTACGTGGATTTGAGCTATTTGTTGAAATGATGTTAGAATAGTACTTCTTTTTGGCAGATGTAAGGAGATTATGATAGCGGTTGGTGGTGGAACGAAGATTTAAAAGGTCAGATGGAGAATGTGTTTTATGGTAGGTTCGCTCAAGACGTCTGCGAAAATGACTTGAAAGCATGAATGAAAGAGTTATACCAGGGTTTGCTGTTATGAGACGAAAAAGGTCTAGTGATGATAGGAGCATGTTTATTGAGAAGACCAGAAAGCACAGAATTGTATTTATCGATCAGTGATGACAGGGTAGTAGGGGTGTTAGTAATTAGGTCAGATGACTTAATGTTATCACAGAACAAGGCAATGTCAATTTTGTTGAGACGGCGGAATGAGTAGGTGCCACGAGGTGGAGGAGTTGGTGAGCAGATACTTAAAATGGTGAAGATGGGAAAATGATCAGATGGAGAGACTTGACTAATTGCTGAGATTGGAGATAATGATGAAGAAGATGACGTGATAAGTAGATCTAAAGTGTGTCCAAAAGTGTGAGTTGGAAGAGATATGTGTTGCGTGAGGTTTGTCTGTGTGAGCAGCTGCATGAATTGGGTAGAGTTAGGATCATCACTCTTGTCCACGTGTAAATTAAAGTCGCCAGTAATTAAGAATTCGTGTGGAGTTGTAGCTGCAGATGTTTTTTTTTTTTTTTTTTTGTGTTTTATGAAGCACTAGGCAAAAATTAGAAGATCTGAGGGCGGATTTCTTAAATCGCTGACATGACAGGAATGCAGTTGGAGCGTCTATAAATGTTCGTAGGAAAAAGAGGCTCCACCCGAATTATTTTTGAACGTCAAACCGATATCAAACTTGAATAGCCATTGCTTGATTTAGGCTAATCTTGTACAATAGAACTGTCATTTTAATGTTCTGCCCGACGCACTGAATGTGTCTCGAGAGATTTATCAAGACCATGGAACGGGATATCAAGCTGGAACGTTCTAGATGAGCTGGTGTTTACCCTGGTTCGATCCTGTAAAAAGGAAGAGTAAAACTAAATTTAAGCCTATATCTCTGGCAGTTAGACACTGGTTTTGTGAACTTTACGCGTTATCGGCTTTAGGCTATTTTCCCTTATGTTTGATTTTAAAATTAATCACATTATCATTTGCCAAAATGGCGTCAATCTGTTGGTAAAATCAGTTGTCAGGAGGACCACCTGTTGTTGTGCTAGCGTGTGCTATGCTGAAGGAGCAGTGTTTATTCTAGCCACCTAGACATTGTGGGAGTTTAAAAAGTTTGGGGGGAACAAAGTGTAGATAAGGAGAAAAAATCATCCTTATATTTTTCCCTCTGAAAAAACTGACACGCACAAAAAGGTCATCCTTGTATTGTTCTATTATTCCCTCTTCAAATATCCTGACAAGCGGAACCCCTTCCTCACCCTTCGTAACATAATATCTGAATTTGGGGGGGGGATTCCCCCACGTATGCCAAAATATAAAAAATTAGGGGGGGGGCGAATTTCAAATGGGGGGATTTCCCCAGAGTAGGCCTAGAATAAACACTGCTGAAGTTGTGCACCATGCACTCTGTTAGCATAATTCTTCTTACTTATTAATGTTCCAAAATACCATTTGTTGATTATATCTATTATCTACCCAACGCAACAATAATTATTAAATAATTGTACAACAGTACAATACAGATTTATTCAGGTTTTTGTGAGGGTCCAATGCCTTATGGACCCTCAAAGCCAAATTTTGTGAGGGTCCGAACCCAAGGACCCTCACGGAATTGACGCCACTGTTTTTAGCAAAGCGCTATATGAATTGAACGTCTACGTTTGACTCGACAGAGCAGAGAAAGAGTGGGGGGACGGAATCCGGGGTCTTGCGATGTCCGCCGCCAGATACGCCCTGCTGCGCCTCGAGGACGGTCAGCCACACGTTAAGAACTGGCGACCGCAGCTGTTGATTCTGCTGAAACTCGGAGATCGTCTCGAACCAAAATACACGAAACTGTTGACTTTTTCGAGCCAATTGAAGGCCGGTCAGTTAGTTGGTCATAATGCACTAGTTCTTGGATTAGGCCAGTGCTTTCCAATTTTTTCCAGCCACGCTCACTATCCAAGAAACATACAGTCAGGCCTGAGAAGAGGGGGTGCAGCCGGTACATTGTACCGGGGCCCATGGAGTTTTCATTTCAGGGGCCCAGATCCGGTGACGATAAGGTTTTTTTGGCTTTAGAGGGTGTTTTTAGAGAGTTGACAACTTTTTTTGCTTGTCAGGTTTTTCGGAAACTTGATAAATTTTTCTTAAGGGCCCGCAATTTTTTTTGTCCCGGGCCCGGAATTTCTCTCGGCGGCCCTGCATACAGTCAACGGAACACTGCAGCCGAAATGCACACGTGTCATTTTTTATCATAGACCTACTCTAGAGTCTAGACTAGTATACAGTATAATACTGACTACCCTTCTTCATAAGTACATAATTTTCTTTGCAATCTGTATCACTGTTTCATGCTCAACTTCATTGAAGAGATGTAATTCAAATTATAATTAACAGTTAATACAGCGTCATTATTGTTTTACTATTTTCCAACGTTTTACGACGGAACAATTCTATTGTTGTTGCGGTACAGTTGTGTGCCGCGGCACACAGTTTGGAAAGCACTGGATTAGGCTATCAGCTTCGCTGTTATTTCACTGATTTCTGAGTTAGAACGTGGCCCCGAAGTGCACGACAAAATGTATTCGATTCTAGAGGACAGAAATTGACATCTGTTTTCAGAGGCAGATCATTATAAACATTATTTTGTTCAGCATTTAACTTTCTGCGTTCTATGGAAGTTCTCTATGTAAATTTGTTGATTTTTTTTATTTTTTGAAATTACTGTATTATATAATCATTGTATGTAGGCTAATATGTAAAAACTAATTATGATACTGGCGTCATAGAAGTTCATTGATTGATTGATTGATCGTGTAGCAAAGCGTTGTAATTTTAGGCAAGGGACTGACGTTGGTGGCCGCCGTGCTCGAGGGCGAACACAGCGACCGGAGAGGAGAGGCAGAAGAGGCGAAGGCCAACATCATGGAGGCGATGAAAAGGGAAAAGGTCAAAGGTTTCGTCGAGGTCATCGTCGCTAAAAACGTCGGAGACGGAATCAATTATCTGTACGTAACTAATTTTACTAATTTTATTAACGCAGGGCCTGTTTTAATATGCAGTGATAACATGAAAATGTGCAGTGATAACATGAAAATGTTCAGTGATAACATGAAAATGTGCAGTGATAACATGAAAATGTGCAGTGATAACATGAAAATGTGCAGTGATAACTAGGGCTGCGCTAACCGAGTATAAGAACTGGTGTCGAGTATAAAAGTACTCAGTACTCGCGTAAAACCGCAAATACATGATTTGCAAACGTTACACGCCACGTAATGCTTATTATTTGATGCCCAATGCCCTCATTTAACCAAAGCAGAACATTAGATAGTTACATATCAATTTTTCGGATATTCAAGCGTTTTCAAATTTAGTATAACAGAAGTTACAGAACAGAAACTATTTTACCGGCACTGGCAAAAAGTATGAGGTCTTCACTAGAGTTGGCCCACTGTGGACAACATCTTAACTAACTGGGACATAACGAATAAGAATAACCTAAATAAGACTGATTAATAATTATTTGTAACAAATAACGGTAGGCCAAATTTTAATGAAATTCTTTGGTTATTCTTTATTTATCTATTCTATTCTTTGCTTAGTTATTCTATGCGAGTACTCGACTCCAAAAAAATTACTCGTCTCCAATTTGGAGTCGAGTACTCGCGTTACTCGAGTTACTCGGCGCAGCCCTAGTGATAACATGAAAATGTGCAGTGATAACATGAAAATGTGCAGTGATAACATGAAAATGTGCAGTGACAACATGAAAATGTGCAGTGATAACGTGAAAATGTGAAGTGGTCAAATGCAATTTTCTATGCTTTGTGCAGTGATAAATTTTCCGGACGACCTGTTTTTGCTTGTGTTTTGCGCGGATGGCCGCAAATTTTCTGAGTTTAGTGCAGTGAAATTTTTTCTTAAAACATTCCTGCTTTAACTGAAATGATGCAATAATTAAATGGTTTCATAGTAAAAGTTCAAGAGAGAGAGAGAGGGAAGAGAGAGCGAGAGAGAGAGAGAGAGAGAGAGAGAGAGAGAGAGAGAGAGAGAGAGAGAGAGAGAGAGAGAGCAACATATATATACATATAATTATATAGGCCTATATACATAAAGAGAGATATAAAGAGATAGAGAAAGAGAGGGAGAGAGAGGGAGAGAGCGAGAAAGAGCGAGAAAGAGCGAGAAAGAGCAAGAAAGAGCAAGAGAAAAAGAGAGAGACTGCACAGAGAGAGAGAGAGAGAGAGAGAGAGAGAGAGAGAGAGAGAGAGAGAGAGAGTTTTATAGTAAAGCTCAGAGCAGTTGCATTTGTATATAAATCGTGCTCACTTTTATTATTATTATTATTATTACCATTATTATTATTATTATTATTATTATTATTACCAGGACGATTTATATAGCGCTGCAATATAGTTAAAACCCAAAATCCAAAGCGCTTTGACAGCGCTGACATGTCAATGAAGGTCAGAAGGCGGCAATGCTAAAAATCCACTCTGATGATGGAAAGAACTCGCTGCTGTGAAGAAATCCGTGTTCTCCGTCGAATTAAACACGGGAGAGGTTTGGCTGAGATGAACACTGTAATTAAGGTCTCATGCAATTTCTGGAAGGTCTCCTGCAATTTCTGGAAGGTCTCATGCAATTTCTAGAAGGTCTCATGCAATTTATGGAAGGTCTGCAATTTCTGAAAGGTCTTCTGGAATAACAGAGAGGCATAGCCGGCGCCAGACAACCGTATTTATTTATTCTGCGGGGGGAGGGTAGCGCAGCTCGGCCCCATCCCTAGTTCTACGCCACTGGTTCGAATGATTCTAATTTATTCATAAGATTAGCTTATTTTTATTAACCGAAGAAGATTCACAGAATCCAATTCATTAGTTGCAGTGGAATAGTGGTAAGATTCTGGACACAACCCTTAGGGTGGCGGGTTCGAATCTGACCCTAACCTCTGCATAACTACATTGGGCAAAAATTATTCGCCCTTAATTACTACGCACTTACTA
>CM030855.1:5977714-6005214 GCA_018105865.1 Metaphire vulgaris
AGGGTATAAATCTTTTCACTATAAAAAATCGCCTCAAAAAATAAAGATTGCATAACCAATACATTAAAAAAATTTTTTTCGCCGTCCAAGGGAGGAGGTTTAACCCCCAACCCCCCGTGGCTACGCCACTGCTGCTTCTGCCTATTTCTATTGACGCCAAATACCCTGACTTTCTTTCATCGCACAGTTTGCGTTGTTCCAGCTTAAACGACTGATTTCAAAATAGACCGTACGTAGCATTGCTTTTCCTGTTTCAGCCGAACAGCGATATTTCAGCGTATACCTACGAACGAACCCTGCTCATGGAACAGAGGAACGCCCTGCTGGATCAACTCCACATCAAGCGTACATCGCTGACGGTCAGTTAGACATCACAGCAACAGTCAAGCGCTCGGTTTGCCCGGATTGGGGGATCGGGTTAGGGCTGCCACAGTGTTTATTCTAGGCCTTTGGGGAAATTTCCCCCTTTAAAAAATTTCCTCCAAAAATGTGTAGGCATTCAAATCTTGTCCCCAAACATTTCAACCCCTAAAATGTCAAGAATAAACACTGGGCTGCCACCCCACCCTCAGCATTCCGTCTCATCATATCTAAATTAGAAATTAACTGGTCACTGCATGGGCACCCACAGACATCTTTCCATGGGGTAAAACACAATGGTAACCGTTCATATTTCATCAAAGTTTTCAAATTTTACTGCGGAAATATTGGTATTTGCATTTTCTAGGGGGACAAGTTCCAAGGGTGTAGCCAGAAATTTGATTGGGGTATAATGTGATTTGGGGGCACAAATCTTGAAAACTTTGAAAATCTTAAACAGCACATTAAAATTTTCAAGAAAGTCTGATTTTGGGGGAGTATATATATATACCGATATACCCCCACCGTCGCTAGGCCCCTGGTAAGTGCCCCTCTTGCCCTAATGTGCTGGCGTCCGTTCTGTCACACTATTGCTTACCAACATCTAGTCCTGCTATTGGTGTCATAAAGTTCTGACGTTAGTAACTGCTTAAGTTTTTGGGGTCATTTAACATTTATTGACTTCTGTCGTAAATCTTTTATTCCATTTTCTACTATTGTTAGTATTGTATTTTTCCATTTCTATAGCGCCACTGTGTGGAAGCTCTGTGGACGTTGATCATTTAGTTGCTTTAGCAGTAAGGATGTTAGCAGATTGCAATTACTATAGCCGGATTCAAGCAGCTGACTCTCGAATCATAGTGTATGTACTGTTGCCATGGCATCGCTATGTCCATCCCCGACGCCAACAAATTCCAGATCTGTCTAAATATTCCAGAATTTCAGGAGCGCTAAAGTATGGCGTCTAAATTTTTTCCATTGGCTGATCTCTGGAATGACCTGGTCTCTTACAGATGCATCTGTGTGTCGTCGATTGATGCCTTTAGGAGAGGGATATTCGGTTAAATTTTATGAGGGGTCAATTTTTTGTAACTGATGTACGAGCCGTGTGTTTTTGAAGCCAGTAGTTGTCATTTATCAATATGGCATGCACACATTCTTCCTATTTCTTGTATTTAAAGTTCAAACTGTTTTTTACTATATTATTAAATTTAGCATACATTATATATTTTGTGAAGTAAATGTAGGCTAACTATACTTAATAATTACACTACAGTTATTTAAATAAATATAAACTGCAAGTTTTTAAGTTGAGCATACGTCTTATAGTTAAGTATCTTCGCTGGCCATTTCACTCCCCTTGGCAGCCCGGATCTGGTCCGCGGGCTGCCATTTGGATATTACCTTTGCTTTAGAGTATTAAACTGGTGCTATAAAAATGCGTTATTATTATTACTATTATTATTATTGTTATTATTATTGTTATTATTATCAATTAAATCCAAAATCTCTTTATTAAATCAACATTGGTAAAATTCAAGGTCAAAACTTAATGCATGATACATAATAATACACAATACATACCTTATGTTACGAATTACAGCCTCAAATGATCATGGATCAGGCTCATCAGTCGCGTTCAAACCAGCAGCAGCAGCAGCAGCAGCAGCAGAAAGGACTGAAGCCGGGGCTAATCAGCATCGCAATCGAAGATGCATCGGACGAAGAAACGCCAGAGGAGGAGCAGAAGAAGAAGACGAAGAAGGAGGAAGAGGACGCAAATAGACAAGGTCCTCCAGCATCCCCCGATGATTCCGCGACGAAGGACGAAGGAAAGGAAACGGGTCCTTCGGGAAGAGGGAATCTGGCCCTCTCCCTCACCAGCACCAACCTCTCTCCTTCCGCCAAGGGATCGACTTCGCTGTCTGTTCAACCGTGAGATCATAAAGTTCACTGCTACCTGATCAATGGGATTTTAAGTCGCCACGATTTCAGTATTCTATTTTTCCGAACAGAACGTAATAAATCGCATGTTAACCCTTTTACTTCCATTATGACGCGTTAACCCGCAGTGGCGTCAATCTGTAGTAAAAGCTGTGAGAGTCCACCTGTTGTTGTGCCAGCTTGTGCTATGCTGAAGAAGTGTACCACGTACTCTTTTAGCATAATTCTTATCACTTATTAATGTTCCAAAATACCATTTGCTGATTATATCGATTATCTACCCAACGCAACAATTTATTAAATAATTGTACAACGGTATACAACATAGATATACTCAGATTTTTTTGAGTATCCAATGCCTTATAGAGCCTCGCAACCACATTTTTGTGATTTTGGGATTGACGCCACCTGTTAACACGTCATGGATCTCTACTGCTCTGTGTGCCAATATGACCTGTATGCGCGTCGACATACTGGCAGATGTTTGCACAGTGGGTTTGAGGGTATTTTGCGCATACTTTGGCAACGAAAGTGTTAATCAGATTACAAGACATTCCGACAAAAATTCATAGAAACAACATAAATACTAGTAATAGCAATAGTATAAAGGTAGTTCCATACTCGAACGAGCGTAGGGTCCGGCGCTGATCTCCGGTTAGTAGGCAAGCAGCGGCGCGGGTGGCTTACGCCGTTTATATAATCTAGAAACTGGAGTAGTTTGCCATTACTTTCTTTAGACCCGCGTAATAGTGTAAGATATCTGTATTGGTATTAAATAGTAATAATACAAAATATCTGTATTAATATTATATTAGTTTATGGGGTTAAAATGGCTTGGTGATATCTTGCGATTTCAATTAAAATTTAATTTAATTAAAATTTTAAAAATAAAAATTGTTTTAGAATTAAGAGTTTTCTACGAGTGAATCTTAATACCCTTTGCATTTTATGCTGATATATATATTTTTTTTTCTGTTGTGTATTTTATTTATTTTGTGTATTTTTCTATATTCTTTCTCATGCCGTTATGAGCGCATGGTCTTTTGTGAATTCTCTTTTGAATTTGACTGAAGTTTCTCTCTTGAAATGTTACAGAACGACGCAGAACGTTCGCCGTATGCAGACAGCCATAAGAATGAATCAGGTCATCAGGGAAGAGTCGTCTTCGGCCAAGTTGATCATACTCAATCTCCCGGGACCGCCGAAGGATCGCTCCGGAGAGGAAAACTGTATCCATTTATAGTTAGGATAACAAGATTTTAAAACTTCGCGTGATTTTGATAGAAGCAGACATAAAATCATGAAGACGTCTCGAGAAAATTGCGCATTTATTCTGATCGCATCTTAAGGTCGGCCTAATCTTCACTAGCACAGTCTCATACGATGAAACTTATTCGTCAGTCTTCAAATCGAGATAGAGTCTATAAACGCAAATTGAATTTTTAGACGCAGTGGCGGTGGTGGTGGTGAATAAGAGAAAGAGGGGAATTTATGCTTAAGAATAGGTTTAGACAGTGTTTAATCTAGACTCCTGGACTCCGGGGTGCAACTGAAAAAGCGGGGAGGGAAATTGACAAAAGCCGGGGGGAATTCTGCTAGGAGCTGCTGTTAGTTGATGTAGTATGCCAAAATTTCCGGGGGGAATTTGAAATTTCCGGGGGGAAAATGGCAATTCCCCCCGGAAACTGCCTAGATTAAACGCTGGGTTGAGATGTCTCGTTTTTCCTTTGCGAACGGTCGAATCTTGTTGAGAAATAATTTGACTTGACGGTCGCCTTGTTTCAGACATGAATTTTCTAGAGGTGCTGACCGAGGGCCTGGAAAGAGTCGTGATGCTTCGAGGAGGAGGAAAAGAAGTGATAACCATCTACTCGTAACGGCGCGTTTTGTGCAAAATACAGTGTATTTTGTCTGCTGCGATAGAAAACGTTTCCAAATCACCCTTCCACACACAATATAGACCTAATACAATGCGTTCAGATACCACCCATTCGTATTTTACAGACGTTTATATCACAGACTCTAATATATAAGTATAGGAATTTTGCGGTGAGGCTTCCACGAGATTTAATACTATTAAAAATTTCATTGGTCTTGTAAAAAATTATTATCTTATTATTTATATATGATATATCTTATAAATCTTATTAAAAACTTCATTAGTCTTGTAAAAAATATTATCTTATTATTTATATATCTTATAAATCTTATTAAAAACTTCACTGGTCTTATAAAAAATAATTATTTATTATCTTATTATTTATATATCTTATAAATCTTATTAACAACTTCATTTGTCTTATAACAAAATATTAACTTATTATTTATATATCTTATTCTTATAAATATTATTAACAACTTCATTGGTCTTGTAACTAGTTTTACATTACAGTGTTTTATTTGTATACAGAAGGCGGGCATTCCTAATAGCTGCCTACTGGCTTCTCCACTGGTCCACCCTCTGCATAGCAAGGAGGGGGTTCGTTTAATTCATCGTCGTCATCAGGTTGTCTGACCTGGGACAGGTTCATGGCTCCATTGTTTCCATTTCTCTCTCTGAGCATTGACCCTTCTTTGATTTCTGCGTAAGTTTTGTGAGACTGCGTCTGTCTTCGTCATCCAATCCAATAGCATCCTCCTTGGCTTGTCTTTTTCCTGGTATACTGTACTTCCCTCCATTACTGTTCTAAGCAATGGTTCTCCTCTCAGCACAGGTCCGATGTCGTCTGCCTTCTTTTTAATGGTGTCGATCAGCGATCATCTAAAGTTTCTCGTAGTTTGATTTCTTGTCTGTCCACTTGATCTTTTCCATCTTCCACCATAGCCACGTTTGATGTAATTAGCTCATTATAACCTATTTAGCGTAATAAAACAATTAGTGATAGGTGATAGGCTAATAGGCCTAAATGATGGAACATTTCAGGAATTTTAGAAAAGACTAGGCCTATATTATATTGACGCGTGGACACCGTGTTTTTAAAATTGCAATTCTATGTTGTTTTGCACGTGATAATGATAAAATAAACCTTTGTGTGATCAACTTAGTATCCGCTGCTATCTTGAATCAGTGGCGGCTCCACAGGGGGGCCCGGGAGACCCGTGCCCCCTATTGAGTGCCTGCCCTCCAGTGGCTCTCCTGTTGGGACCCTATACTTAATACTACATACCTAACAACAAATGTTCGTCACAATTTTGCTCTATAGCGCTCGCAATCTTCATTTGCCAGAGAGCGGTGATAAATGAGCAGCAGCTTTGGCTGCGAAGGTAAAACGCGGGTCTGGAGAAAGCAATGGCAAACTACTCTAGATTAATGGCGCAAGTCAACTGCGTCGCTGCTTGCCTGACACCGGAGATCAGCGCCGGGTCCAAGTTCCAACGCTCGAATTCGAGTACGGGCGAACCTTTCTTAACCTTTATCTACTCCACGTACTACACAGGCGATGGATGAAAGCGGATGTGTTGTGCAGTCAGAGGGAAAGTAAGCTGGAAGACGGCGTTTAGTCTGGAAAAATGCCGCTGAGTCAATCGGATTGGGAAGTTTTTCTTGTCTTCGAAATCCACATCTGCCTTCAAAATAAACACAGAACCGCCCACTTCCAGCAACAAAGGCGCAGAACGTCTGCAGTCCAGAACTCATGTTGTGCAGAGGAAGGCTCTCTCTCTCTCTCTCTCTCTCTCTCTCTCTCTCTCTCTCTCTCTCTCTCTCTCTCTCTCTCTCTCTCTCTCAAGTGAGGCAGAGTCTTTCGGGTCAGACCGTCAGACCAACGGAGCTGCTGCGGAGACAGACGAGAACATCTTCACAGTCTTCATAATTTGGAGAAAAGTGGGTAAGTAAAATCTCGTGAATATCCATTGCGCTTTTGAAGTAGCTGCCGTAGTAGCTGCTTATTTCTAGGCGAATATATCAAAAATGATGGGGATGATGATTATTATTATTAGCCTATTGTTATAATAAAACTTATAAAAGTATTATTATTATAGACCTGACAATGCTACTACTAGGCCTACTAATAACAATAACAACATTTCTGCAAATACTACTGTTGCTGCTGCATCTATTACTACTACTACTACTAGTCTACTACTACTACTAGTCTACTACTACTACTACTACTACTACTACTACTACTACTACTACTACTACTACTACTAATGTTATTATTGTTGTTGTTGTTATTATTATTATTATTATAACTAGATCATTTTTATTATTATTATTATTATTATTATTATTATTATTATTATTATTATTATAACTTGATCATTTTAGCTGGTTTACTAGGATCTCTCCTGTATTAAACACTTGAATCAACGTAGAGTCGTAGATGATCAATTTATTGCATAGTAAAAAGAGTAACGAGATGTCAGGCTCCTTTTAGTTCGCTTTCAATTATTATAATTCCATTTCACTCCTGATGTAGATTGTGCTTTGTCAAATTGACCAAACTGACTTTTCAGCCATTAGGCCAAAGACAGCCTGACAGACTAAAGTTCAGAATCGTCCCTAATTAGACCTACGGTCATATTAAATTTAGTGTCTGGTAGGCCTAACAAGGTCTGTCTATTTTGCTGTTATGCTGTTATGTTGATTCGGAGAGAGAGAGAGAGAGAGAGAGAGAGAGAGAGAGAGAGAGAGAGAGAGAGAGAGAGATGTTTCACAGAACGTTGGCAAGATCGTTGTCCGGACATTTGTTTTTTCACGCACTAAATCTAAAGGTGTTCTGTTTACCCTGCGTTGCGTTTGTCGATCGTTTCCGAGCAACGAAGACAACAAACTGTTATTTTCGCTAAGGACCAATCAGAGCAGCGAACAGGTTCCGAGGCGAATAACTGCTGCTCTAATGCACGAGCTTCGATGTCTGTCGAGTTTTATACAGCTGTTTACTTTATGACCCCCCGCAGAATTCTGTCTATCGGCGAAGAGAATAAGTAGGCACGTACTTGTAGGTAGGCAAGAAATCGTTCGGTCTGCATAGTGCCATGCGTAAAGGCAAATAGCTCTATAAGCATATAGACCTAGCATATAAGCGTCCATGATTATCAAGCATCGCACAGCGGGAAGTAACGAAGGTAGGCTATGAGTACGAATGTTGCATGTTAACTATGATATCCTAGTCACGCTGTAGATGAATATATAGCCTATAGTGTTGTTAAGTATCTAAAATACAGTGTTGCGCGGTAACGAAGTAAAAGTAACGCGTTACATTACTTAAGTACAATTCTGAGTACTTCGTACTGTAACGAAGTACACAACTTACCCAGTACTTTTTACTTGTAACGAAGTAAGTTTTTATTCAAATATTAGTACTTTTACTTCGTTACATTATATCTTTCACGTTTCGTTACAAGTAAAATTTCTCTTCGCCAAATTTCGATACATTTACTGGAGTATCTGTTTAATTCTTCACAACTTCCCGTGTTTAGTCGTACAGGGTTAACAATGACCAACAAACGTACACGCATGACTGACAGATTGTTTGAAAACTTGATCTTTCTTAGACCTACATGCAATCACAGAGCCGCAGTTAGAGCAGTCGGCGCCCGGGGCAAGGTATAAATTCTGCGCCCCTAAATTCCGGTGATGGCCTTTTTTTGCTTACCCGAGTTTTCACGGCAACGTACAACATACAAATTTTTAACCTGTGACAGTCTGAAAACCGGCGATGACCTTTTTTACTTATCAACATTATTTTCACGCCGGAGGAAAGTGGTATGAAAAATTAAGGACTTAGTGTGAAAATTGCGCCTTCGAGGACGGCGCCCGGGACAGCTTGACCCTGCCCCCTAGCTACGGCTTTGTGAAACCAGCATTTGTGCTAATGCAGTTAATGGTGTAAATGTGTACGTGTTGACTGCTGAGGCTTCTGCATGTTGCTTAAAAGTAGTAATAAAAATGTGATTTAGCATGATAATGTGGAGTTGTTGATGATTCCGTCTGTCACGGTACTTTTTACTTTTTACTTAAAAAGTAACTTTTTGAGGAGTACTTTTTTACTTTTACTTGAGTAACTATTTTTATAGGTACTTTTTACTTCCACTTAAGTAAAAAAATGACATAATACTTGTACTTTTACTTGAGTACTCAAACTCAGTACTTCTTACAACACTGCTAAGATACATGTATCTAGATACGTATCTTAGATACAAAAAAGTACCTTGTATCTTGTATCAAGATACATTTTTCAAAAGTATCTAGTATCAGTATCTTAGATACAAAAAAGAGTATTTGTATCTGTATATTTAAATTAGATACAAGATACTTTTAAACTCTCAATAGAGGTTGACTATATTGGATATTGGTGATGTGTGGACATTTCAAATATACTTTAGGCTAAATTGTTAAGAGATATATAATTTGATTAATATATGGCAACCTCTTTGGTTGTAAATTTGCATTGCATCAATGACTAATTTTCTCCGTACTAGGTTTATTTTGAAACAAACTCTTCTTGGAAATTTTTTTATCAATACTAACTTCTACATAAAGTATCTTAAAAAGTATCTTGTATCAAGATACTTTCAATTTGTATTTGTATCTTGATACTTTTTATATCATGTATCTAGTATCAGTATCTTTGATATATTTTCTCACATGTATCTGTATCTAAGATACATTTGAAAAGTATCTTTAACAGCACTGAATATATAGGATGTAGACTGTTCAGTCGGATTTTAGGTTTATCGTTGGGTCTAAATGACGCGTTGCACTAAGTTTTATGTCAAGACTTCTGCGGTTCGATATTTTCAAACAATAGGCCTAGATGTCTATTTGATGCTTAAAGCCTAAACAATTTATCGATCTGGTTTAGTGGATTCAGTACTGGAGGCAAGCTATTCTGAGTCTGTTCAAAATACGAGCGAACCCAGAATATCTGAAAATATTTTTACGGCACTTGAAGAATATTGACTGCTAGGGACATATAAATCAGCGCCCTAAGCCTCTTACAAAATTTCAATCGTATTTCACAGCATGAAAGTGTTCGTCCCAACTGTCGATCTAAGTACACTGTAGATCAATCGACCAATTAGAAGTGAAAGAACGCGCAAACAACGTGGGCGACGACGACGACGTCTATGTTCTGTGAATATATCAAGAGACGGTGGATTACCATCCAAAGCACTTTCGCTCCAACGTCATCGCTTTATTATTATTATTATTATTAGTAGTAGTAGTAGTAGTAGTAGTAGTAGTAGTAGTAGTAGTAGTAGTAGTAGTAGTAGTAGTATAGTAGTATTATGTTGGGGGCGGAAGATGGCAGAGTGGGTTAGTGGTTACGTGCTGGAGCGTCAGGCTGACGGAGCGGGTTCAAGCCCCGTTAGTGCCCCTATAGTGGCTTTTCACACAGGCAGTAATGCCTTCTATAACACTTTAAATCATGCTAAGTTAAGTAGTAGTAGTAGTAGTAGTAGTAGTAGTAGTTAGTAGTTAGTAGTAGTAGTAGTTGTTGTTGTTGTTGTTGTTGTGATGGCAGATGTTGTTGTTGTATTTGAGAACAGGCTTTAGATACTATTAATGTTAAATAGGCCTAGAGTGCATTCAAGCAGAACAGGCTTTAAAGTTATAGACTTTGGGTTCTACTATTAATGTTAAATAGGATCAGACACAATGGATTGAGTGCATATGAAGTGGGAGTGCATTTTTTAAGTTCTTCCAAGGACACTCCAAGTCTTAACGAAAAATGAGTGCAAAGATCGACGTCGCTTCTATTTGAAAAGTGAACTCTATGAAAAGTGCGTTTGCTTTGTGGTTGAATGCTTCTTGTCTAGGAGTGCACTTTCGAGTAGACTCAAGTCCTTCCGCTTCCAGCATTAAGGATTATACAACCAAAAAAGTTCAACAATTGCTTTTAAGTCGCCGTGTGCTAAAATATAATATGTTCCTGTAAGTCCTTCCTGAGCTCCCATTGCTAACTTCAACGCTCCTGGGACGGCGCTAATCTCCATTTCAAGGCCCTCAACCAGGCGATTGGTGCAGATTGTATGATATGGTGCCAGTGATTTCATGCAATGCGCCTGTTTACTTCGCAGCTAAACCCCTGCTCAGTTGCCGCCGCCATCTGACGAATGAAGGCTGAGTCGACCTTAGAGGCTCCCGCGCGATTAGTTCCCGTGTCCAGCAACGTGCCTGCATTAGCGTCGCCACGGGGGGAATGGGGGCAACTGCCCCCCCCCAACCTGCCCCAGACCACCTACCAGATTCGCGCAAATCCGGTGAGAAAGTTTTTTGTGAAGGAGGGGTAGGGGTGGGTAAGGAATCTGACACGCCAGACCCCTTTTGCCCCCCCCAACCAAAAATTCCTGGCGACGCCACTGCGTGCCTGTCTAGGGTGTTACCATTCTACCATCTTACCGTACCCTGCTGAAATAAGCAAGCTGTGTTAACCTTCAATGATGTTTCCATGTTTTACCAGTGGATCTAGGGATACGTACAGTCTCTAGCTGTGCGCTGTTGATCTCCATTCTCTCAATACATGTTACAACATTTCAAGAATCGTATATTTATTAGCTTAAACTTACCTCATTAAGATTACGTAATGCTTCTAATTTTAGAACGCAGGATCAAATCGCAGTTTCGAACATCGTCTACCTCGTAATCGTCGGACTTTCTTCAGAGTAACAGGTGTCCGCTATGGGATTGGGAGAGGGAAAAGGATCGGCGGGACTCTGTCCCGGAATACTTTGGGCCATCGTTTGGTTCCTGCTAATTCTCCTCACGCTCTGGCTCGCCTTCTTCCTCGCCTTCTTCTACATCATTCTGCTGCCTTTCGCCGGGTGCTTTTCGGTGCTCAAAGGCTTCTGCGAAGCGCTGCTGAAGATCATTCAACTGCCGATGACATGCGCCGAAAATATGGTCGCGATGAAACCTTTATGCTGATGTATAAATAATGTACTCGAAAGAGACGATCTACAGTTATATAGGCCTAGGAATAAATAAACTATGTCATTTCGACTTTTAATTAAAATCCAACTAACAGCAATTTCAGAGTTTTCCAATAAATAGTCATTAATGGAATGATTAACTGCGACTGGGTGTGATTTGCGTAAAAATAGTCACGTAGGAGAGGGGAAGAGTAAGTAGAATTTGGGATTCGAATTCTACTTGATGTTGAGACAGTCAATTCGATTATGAATCACTGGTTTCATCTAGTTCCATATGCAGGGTTTAATCTAGGCCGTTTCCGGGGGGAAAATTGCCCTTCCCCCGGAAATTTCAAATTCCCCTCCCGAAAATGTTGGCATATTACATCAACTAACAGTAGCCCCTAGCAGATTTCCCCCGTCAGTTTTCCCCCGGCTTTGTCAGTTTCCTCCCCGGAGTCCAGGAGTCTAGATTAAACACTGTCCATATGGTTGTGCACCATCTTTGTCTAGTGATTTCGCTGTGCCAGGGGCGTTGCTGGTATTAATATCTTTGTTTCGGACCATATGCAATGTTTTAATGACAATAGGCAGTGGCGGTTCCACGTGGGGGATGAGTGGGGATGCATATTTTCATCTCCTCACCAACTTCCTATAAATTCATTTCATCCCCCCACCAAGAAATTCTGGAATCACCACTGACAATAGTTAAACTCGGTAAAATCGGTGATAGAAGAAATCAGTTCAGAGATTAAAAGACTAAAGCCAGGATTCTATGACAGTAGTAGTAGTAGTAGTAGTAGTAGTAGTAGTAGTAGTAGTAGTAGTAGTAGTAGTAGTAGTAGTAGTAACGTTGGCAAAAATAAAAAACGCTAAAAAACGTAGAAACCGTGGGAAAATAAAAAAACGTAAAAAACTTATTACATGATATATGAAAGAATGTGGGTATATGTGTATTAGTATGATTATAATGCATCAAATTTAACGCAGTTTTTCAAATATCACTATATCAGTAGAACAGCATTGTACCGCTATATGCTCTCCACGTTTACTACATCGATCGTCAAAACTGTTTCGCAAAGACACTCCAACCCGGCAGACCCTGCTTAGAGACGCTTTATTTTGAGAAACTGACTGCAGTTCCAGTCAAGTTTGACGTGAATTTGAAAAGCAGTCAGACTGAGCTGCAACGGACATTGGCGGAGCCACGGGGAAAAAGACAGGGGGACCGCCCCCTATTTTGCACGGCTGGGACCAGAAAATAATTTTTTGGGAGCATGATCGGATGATCAGAAGAGAATGCGTGGATGTGCCAAGAACTCGTTAACGACCTTTTTCGGTTGTAGTCTTTACTTGAGAATATTAATGTAGTCCCACCAGGGTTTAATCTAGGCCGTTTCCGGGTGAAAAATTGCCCTGTTCCCCTCGGAAATTTTGGCATACAACATCAACTAACAGCAGGCCCCTAGCTGACTCCCCCCGCCGGATTTGGCAGTTTCCACCCGGAGTTCAGAGTCTAGATTAAACACTGGACCCCCCCCCCGTGTTCCGGAATTCTGGCTACGCCACTTTCTACGGAGATAAGAGCGCGACATCGGGTCTCGAGTGGATAGCTTCGGCTAGCTGTCGCCAGAACAGCTTCTGTCCGTCGGAATCGTCCTCCGGCCAATACAGTCGATCTCCGCCGTCCTTCCTGTCGACGATGCACTGGAGCGTTCGCGTCGCCGCCTTCACGTCCGCGTCGTGTTCAAGAAAGACGACGATGATCGAATCGAACCCGAGACGATTCTCGATCCGACTCTGCACGGCCAGCTCGACCTCGATCTGGCGTCGACCGTCGTTCAGGTATTCGTCGCTGACGACGAGAACCAGCTTCCTCGATTTGAAGATGGACTCGGCCAGTGTGTTGAACTCCAGCTGTCCGAACGTCGCCTCTTCCTCCTCCATGAAGACTCGCCACCGTCCGAGAATCGGAGGACTGCTTGAGCGGTTGTCGCCCGCGACGATCGTATCGACTCCGTCTGGACCGTCCGGAAGCATCAGCGGTTGGCGCTCTCCGTCGCCGTCGTCGTCGTCGTCAGGCTGTTCGTCAGTGTTGTGAACTGCTGTGCTGCTTCTGTCGAACTGGGGCATCAGTTCCGATTTCACCCAGTTTCTGTCCCTGTCCGACGGGCCGTACGATATGAATATGTCGTAGTCGAACCCGTCTACGTCGTTCTGCCACGGTCGGTCGTCCGAAGGCGACTGAAACATTCGCCGGAGGTAGTACAGACGCAGTCGCAGCGGCCAACGGTACCTGTAGGTGACGGTCACGCAGAACAGCATGACCGCCACCAGTCCGGAACAGGTCCCGGCCAGGATCCACTTGAGCGGCAACGGGTGACAGCTCCTGTCGATGTCGTCCGGATTGAACTGGACCAGCGGCTTGCCGGCCATCGCGTCCGGCGAGTTGCACTTGTACGTGTTGAGATCGACCAGACGTCCATCGGAAGCGTTGTGTTTCGCTATCCATCGACCGAACCAGATGAGGTCGCAGTCGCAGGCGAACGGATTGGCGGTTAGGTTGAGTCTGGTTCGGTCGGGCAGCGTCGTCAGTTCCCCCTCTGTCACCGTGGCGATTCTGTTCGATGAAAAGTGAATGATGTCAAGCGGAGTGGGCTTGTCGAGCATTCCTTGTGGCCACGTCGTAAGAAGATTATTCGACAGATTCAGAAGTTGCAAACTGACAAGACCGACGAGAAAACGATTCGGCAAAACCGAGAGTCGATTATCGTCCAACCTCAGGTGTTTCAAACTTTTCAGACCGCGTAATAACTCACCATCCGTGTCTTTAGAAACCACTTCGCCGAGCATGTTGCTGGCCAGGTTCAAATATGTCAGATTTCTCAGCGGTTGAAAAATTCGCGTGGAAACATTTTTACAGTTGTTATTGCTGAAGTCCAACCATTGCAATGCGTTCAGCCCGGCAAAGAGATCGCGCTGTGTGGAAACGGTGGTGAATGTATTAAAGCTGAGGTCGAGAACCTTTAGGCTCTGCATGACGGCGAGAGAGCGTCCTGGAATACCGTTACCGGCGATATGATTATGAGCCAAATTGAGCGATTCCAGTTTCGCGAGTCCTCTAAAGGCGTGCCTTTCAATTGTCCGTATGCTGCAGCTCTGAAGCGTAAGATTCGTCAGGTTAAGCAATCCAGAAAACACCCCATTTTCCAGCAGCTGGATTTGAGGATTGTTGTTGAGTTCAAGAACCTCTAGGCCACTGACATTGAACTTCGGAACCGACGAGAGCTTTTGGTTGTGGTGCAGCGAGATCCTCCTCAAGTTGACCAGACGAGACAGCGAATCGTCAGAGACGTCCGTGAATTCGCTGTGACTCAGATCAAGTTGCTTAAGATGCGGGAAGTATTGGAACGTTCCGTTTAGAATGAGGGACACCTTGGAGGTGTGTGCGAGAGACAGGTGATCGAGTTTCAGTCCAGTCAGGGCGGCAAATAAATCCGCGGGTAGCAATTCGATCGGCTGTAGGACCCCGGATAGATCTAAGGACGTGAGATCGGACGGAACGATTGAGCGAAAGATGCGTCTAAGCATGTCGTAGGGAACCGAATTGTAGGACAAACTCAGAGACTGGAGATGCGGAAATCTGAATACGTCATCGCTGAAGTTCGTCACTTGGCAGCGAGAGATGTCGATTGTTCTAACGCTCAGGCGATTCACGCATTTGAAATCGTCGGACAGAATGCTCGTTAGGTTGGCGTTGTTGGACAGTTTCAACGTGCTCAACTTGGTCAGGTTTGTCGACTCGCCGCAGAGATTGGCCGACTCCAGATTGTTGGTATCGACGGTCAGGTAGATCAGATTGGGCGCAAACGTCAAATCCGGGACAAGGGTCAGCAGATTGTCGGTGAGATAGAGGCGCTGCAGACTTATCAGGTCCCAGAATGCATCGCGCGTTATGCTCTTCAGCAGATTTTTCCTCAGCGTTAACATCTTGAGGTTTCGTAGTCCGCAAACGAGCGATTGTGAAGAATTCTGATCTGATTGTTGAGCAGGCTCAGCTCTGTGAGGTTTGCCAGCGTCGAAAACGCCTCGGTGTCGATCTCAGCCAGTTCGTTGTACCCAAGTAATAGCTCTGTTGCTGTAACGGGTATTCCCGTTGGTATTTCTCGCAGTTGCTTCTTCGAACAGTTGATCGTCCGGAAAAATCTACTGCAGGTACAACGTTCGGGACATTTGGTAGAATCTCCACTCATGCTTTCATACATCGATGCAGATGAATAGCATGAATAGATTATTAGCAGCCACACAAGACTTAAATGGTTTCGTGCCATTTTTCTTTTATTGAAACGTCGATTATTTCACAGCTGAACCAGTTACCGATGTCCTCAGATGCAAAGTTACTAAACCTGAAACAGAACACTCAACATAGTAAATGCCTAGCACTAGCCACGAATAGCTACACATATTTGGGCATAACACAGTGGCGTAGCAAGGTTTTTTCTGGGAGGGGGTCCTTGTGTTTTCATCGTGACATTGCAATGTCTATGTTTAAGGCGACCAGATTTTTTTTAGTGAAAACCGGGTCTTTTTGGGTTAGGGTTAGCGTTGTCGGGACCGCAGAGAGAAATTCAGGGACCCTGGGCAGAACAGTCGCGAAACCCCTAAAGTGGTGACGACCTTTTTACTTGTCAGTGTTTTCGGAAAGCAGTTAAAACCTAAAACCTCTCTTGCGCCTTGTTGACGTGCGCCCCAAACGCCCCTGCATCTTCAACCCCAACCTAAACCTAACTGCGGACCCGTCCGGCCGGGCCCCCTACAGATCGCCGGGCACCTGGGCATTTGCACCCCCTGCCCTTCCCCCTCTCGGCGGGCCTGAGCGTTGTTAGTAATATCGACAGTTTCCCGAATCAGCGAGAAAACTAAACCGACGAACAAAAAAAGGATATTTTTATACTTATACGGACGAAACGAATAACAGATTAAATTAAGATTTATGTTACCGTCTTTCCATTCAGGAAGCTCACATTTCTTTCGAAAACCCGGGACAAAATAGGCGTCCCGACACTTTTCCAGGACACCGGGACGCCCAACGAAAAACTGGGACAATCACGGAAAATCCGGGAAGAGTGATCGCCTTATCCATGCTACATACCGTAACTGTGATAGAACAAGCCGTCTTTATTGACTACATGCATGGAACGACAAAAATGACTGAAAGAAAAAGCGATTCGATGATTTAGTACTGCGTCCAAATCGTTCCAATCGTGCAGCTGCGACTGAATAACAAAGCACAACCTACGAATAATTATTGTGAAGCCACCTGACCCTACTGCCATAGGTCTAAATAATTATGTCTAGAGTAAACATTACACAACATAACCGCATCCTGATTCCCGTCTACCCCAGACCTTGATCGTGTGAACTGCGAATTATGTGGTTTCTCAGACGTATGCAAAAAATCTCACGGACGGAAAAAATAATCAACGATGACGTATACTAAAAACCTTCGGTGTAAAAAGAAATTGCTAAAAACCACAAGGAAGCAACAGCTGGAATTTTTCAGACATCTAATAAGAAACGACGGATTGAAAACCCCTATTCAAAACAGGGTGAATAGAGGGGAGAAGAACAAGAGGAGGACAAAGAATAAAGTATGCATACAGCCTACATACAGAAGAAGAAGAAGAAGAAGAAGAAGAAGAAAAAAAAAGAATAAGAAGAAGAAGAAGAAGAAGAAGAACTCATCGCACGAGATGAACCGTACGGATGGCTGAGAAGTACATAATTATAATAATCGACGATGACTCATTTCGAAATCAGAATTTCCTAGTCTCGTTAGTGCCCCAGGGGCTTTCACCAGTGTTGCATACAGGCCGGATAGGGGGAAAATTCTCCCCCCCCCCAAAATCTCAGAATTCCCCCCAAAAAATTCTATAACTTAAAACACAAAATTTCTTGTTAAACACAAGATATAGAAGCTAAACTTCTGTGAAAATTAAAAACCGGTTTCACATAGATTGTGTAATGTGTGACGTTTTATAGCCTATAGGTTATGAACCATAGTATTTAGGTATTTTAGTAGATGTGACATTATAAGGAATTTAGCAGTATATATATATATATATATATATATATATATATATATATATATATATGCCTATATCTTGCCTATAAAAACTGAAATGCAGCCTTTAAGCTGACTTGGTTAAGGAAGACAGCCGGAGAAACGGCAGATGGATGGACATCTGGGTCGATGAGTCATCAGACCCACAGAAGCTTCATGCAGGGTGACCCCGTCACGGGGTCCGCCCTGAAGTGGTCGGCCGTTTCTGAGAATGGTACCGGAGAGGTCGGAGGTTGGGCCGATGCCTGTATCAAATGCGGCTAAATGGATGTCTACATCTCACTGCATGTTTGTGTGTGTCTGGTCTTCTGAGAAGCTGACCGGTGCATGAGTAGCTTGGAAGCCAAGTATTATGTTGATTATGTACGTTAAAAGAGATAAGTGCGAGGAATGAGCTGCAGTCTAAATTTTCTGCTTGTCGTTAGCATAGGAAGACTACATTTTGGCATTTTCAGTGCAAGATAATAATCATGTCACATATACTAGTGAAACGGAAACGCGACTATGCTTGGCTAGTGAGTGACGGAAGCAATGGAGCATTCTGCAGTGCATGCCGTGAGTATTACAAAGAAAGACCGCTTCCTAAAGGATCTGATGGCACGTTTGTTGTAAAGGCATTTACTAACTGGAACAAAAGCACTGGACAAAATCCAAAAGACAACAAGCTCTTGAAGCATGAACTGAGTGATGGGCATGCAAGAGCACTGTCAGTTTCAAACGAAACCAAACGCATGCGTAGAGAAGGGTGTACTGTGTATTCCATGCTACATGCACAGAGTGATGTCGAAAAAGACTCAAATTTAGAAAGAGTCATGGATTACATCGATGCAGCCTATTTTCTATTTAAAAATGAAATAGCACACACAACCAATTATAAAGGTCTGTTGTCATTGGTCGCGAGATTGGACTATAGCGGAACAATAAAGCGTTTCATGGACATTTCACCAGATAATGCAACATACGTAAGCAGAACAACGGCAACTGAATATTTAGAGGCCGTTGCCAACTGGATTCAAACAGAAAAATTGGCATTGCTGAAAACGTCCCCAGTAATTGCAATCATGGGCGATGAATCAACTGATTTACGTATGCGCACGGAACTGTCACTTTGTTTATATACGTGACCTGATGATTATTTCAATCGAGGGACCAGAAATATTGTCTAGAGATGACATTCGAAAGATTGCGTATAGTTGGCATGCGAAGCGTTCAAGGCGAATACAGTTTCCAAGACAACTGGAAACAATGCCAAGCACATCGAACTGTTAGACCGTAAGTTCAGAACCTCATGCTTGCTCAAACACTTTCTAAGTCTTAATTTGTCATTTTATCATAAACTGAGCAAAGACTACATGCACGTTCATTATATGTAGTATTTTTGCGTCATCTTCTTCTACTATTTTGTTAGGGCAGTAATTTAGAACCGTATAATTATAAGGTTAAGGCAGGCATTTCTGTGTGTAATTCGATGACAATTTCTCACTCCCCCCCGAACTGTCTTTAATCCCCCCCATGGCAGAGGGGAGTGTATGCAACACTGGCTTTCACACAGGTAGCCCCCCGGTAATGCCCCCTAAGTCACTTTAAATCATGCTAAGTACATGTAAGTTCTTATTGGCGTAGCTACGGAAGCACGCCCCATTATGACTGGGACATGTCACGTGTCGTGGGATTTGAGCAAAACCGTTGAGAAATGAGGATGGAGGGGGGTAGGTAACGTGCGCGAAGGGAATACGTGAATGTGCGAAAAACTTTATTTGCTCGTTGGAAACTTTTTACATGAAAATGGCGATGTACGCCTCTATTTTGGAATACTGGCTACGCAGTGTCTTATCCAGACTCCGGGCCTTTGAGGGGGGAGGGAATTGAGGCTTTCGGAGGGGGGATCGACTTGGTTGGAGGGGAAAGACACAGCTCAAAGCAAAATTTGTGTAAGTGCTGGGATTTGGGGAATTTTGAGGGGTTTTTTTTTGGGGAATACAGGCCTGTATAAAACACTGTGGCTACGCCATTGTTAATACTCGATCAATGAATAAACTCCAACGGCGTCACTATCATAATCAGTGGCGGCTCCAGGATTTGGCAAGTGGGAGGACGCCGTTGGGGTGGCAACTTCTAAGCATGGGACCAACCATTTGTTGATAGGTATGTAGTAGTAAGTATAGGGTCCCAACAGGGGCCCACCGGGGCCAGGCATTCAATAGGGGCACGGGTCCCCCGGATCCTCATGTGGAGCCACCACTGAGCATAATGGATGGTGTTGCCTTGCCATTTGTGGAGGAAATTAGGTATCTTGGAGTGACACTGAAAAAGGGCAGGCACTTCGGGTTATCTATTTCTGAAGCTAAATTAAATTTTTTCGCACGCTTAATTGCTTGTATAGTCGCAGCAGAGCTGCCGCTTCTGAATTGATATGCGTTAACCTGGTAAAGAGCTATTGTCTACCTATTGTATTGTATGGCATGGAAGCCACATGTCCAAACAAAAGTAATCTTAATGCTCTTGACAGACTGATTCAAGTAGTTGTGTGCAAAATTTTTAAAACATGTGAGGCAGATAATGTTGAGTATATCAGAGTCCTGACGAGGCTGACGGGTTTGGATAGTATGCATGCTATTGTGGAAAAGCGACAAGCATCCTTTGTTAATAGATATGAGAAGAAGCCACTGTACTTTGCTTAGTGCATTACTAGAATTTGTCTGAGGGCAGAGGCTGTACTGTGTAAAGTTTGTGCTTAGTTTATTTGTTTATTATTAGGTTTATTTTATTATTATTATTATTATTATTATTATTATTATTATTATTATTATTATTATTATTATTACTATTAGGTTTATTTTATTATTATTTTATTATTATTATTGTTATTGTTTTCATGAAAGATCTGCTATTCGGACTTGACAGCAGAAGTCTTGCTGTCCTTCGTGTCCTGAGAGCCCTTTGCTTTCTTAGGCCCTGCTGCCTGTCTCTTCGTGACAGCTTTCGTTGATGTCTTTGGAGCATTGCTGGGTGGAGCAGCTGTCCGCTTCCTCAGACTCCTTCCCTCCGACAGATCAATGTCAACGAATGCAGCTTTGGCTTCAGCTACTGTTTTTTCGACCAGTGACTGAGGCTTCTTCTTTGAAGCTGCAGGTGGTTTTTTTGAGTGCTTTGCTGTCTTCCCAGCCTCTTTGCAGGTCGGTCGTAAGTGGAGAGTATGCTCGTAATGAGAGGTGTAGCAGCCACCCTTGATGTCGCAGAGTGGAGGATACGGATCGACGATTCCCATGTCGCACAGATTCTTCAGCACCATCAGAAACTTGGTCTGATCCAGACGATCGAGCCACCGACGGCAGAACGCAAGCGTGCCGAAATGCTTGTCGATCACTCCGAGAAGCTGCATCGATTTCGTCACTCGGGTCGGAACATGACCGGCTTCATAGTTTTTCATGTAATGAGACGTCTCCATGACGACGTGAACGTGAACCTTTCCGGTGCTTCCGAAGGTCTCGATGGCAAGGAACTCACCTTCCTCCGCCCTGGTCGTGTCACCTCCCTTGACGATCGGAACCGTCTTACCGACTTGGATCATGAACGGCGCCATCGAGTGATCGCTCAGGTTATGTATGCTCTTCACTGGGTACATCTTTCCGTCCAATTCAACCTCATTGGATTCTATGACTTCCCGGATGGCCTCTCCGACGTCGCTGATACGCACGTAGATCCTGCGCTCACGGATCCCCGTGTTTGTCGCATCCTTCATCGCGGCAAGAAGCGGATCGTATCGTGAATTGAATGCCACCGTAAAAGCGCAATCAATGACCCGGCCGTTGAAGTGGATTCCAAAGTCGACCTTCATCAAATCGTCATGCTGGAATACCGTCATGTCACCGTTGTTAGGATTGTAATGCGCAGCATAATTGTTAATGGAAACGTCCATTAGGAAGGCCAAACCGGCACGGAGACCGTCTTTTTTTATCAGCTTTCGGGTGATGCCTTCCAGAGTCTCGCAGAGATCAATCAGCTTCGGTCCTGGATTAAAAATCGTCTGCATGTACTTTCTCGTCTGTCTGTGAACCTCTGCAGCTATCCTGACCTCCTTGTACGTGTCGTTCTGAACTCGATCGCGAGCTCTAGCCTCTTCCGACGTAAATATATCTTTAGCCATGTTGCTGTCGGCGCCGACGTCATGATCCTGTATTTCTCCAACCGGATCTCCATCAGGCAACAGGTCGATAAATGGTATGGACGGTGGAACAGTTTGCTCTGGTTTTCCCCGCTTTTGGCGTTTTCTTCCGATTCATTTTCTTCTTGATGTTTTTTCCAAAGCGAGACTTTTCGTCTTTTTCATCTTCAGTCCATTCCTCAGTAGCTTCAGATTTTTCAGGTGGAGATTCATTCTCTGTCTGATTCGGCATTTCTGGCTCATTTACCCCAGCTATGTCGTTTTCATTCTCGTAGAGAACTTGCTCTGCTTTGGTGGCGTTCTTGCTTTTGTATTCCTCCTGGTTTTTCTTCTTCTGTCGAGCGGTTTTGTCGTCGACGATGAACAGTTCGCTCGCCTCCTCATTCAACTCTTCGATTTCGACGTCGTTCGTCTCGACGTCGTTCGTCTCGACGTCGTTCGTCTCGACGTCGGTCATAATCTTGAACGAATGCAGCTCTGGCAGGTTTTTGGTTTTCGATGAAAAGGTTCCTTTAAAAGCTACGTTATTGAATCGCTGTGTGCAGGCTGAGAGACGCTGGAATAAGTAGAATGCCTCTCTCGGATCTCCTGTAACGCAAGCAATTCGACGACCAATTTCGGCGATGAACTCGCTGCCTTCTGCGTTGAGTGGTCCCATAGTTTCAAATGCAATCGGGATAAATTTGTATGAGACGGGAAGGCCGGAGTATTTGTGATGCTTGCGTGTTGCTGCATTTTCCGCTGCGGCCCCGAGAGAGTTTGAGGTCAGATGCAAGTAGGATTTGGCGCAGGTGTGGACAGATGTGACGTCCCATGCCACATATTTGCCACTGGCCCAAGGAATGAGAGTGGCTCCATCTGGTCTCTTTCCATCGGATCGGAGGAGACCCAGCGGTTCTTTCGTGCTCGGGACACCGGCTTTTTGAAGAGCCTGCCAAATGATGTCGTTCAGAGTGCAGTGTCTGATAGAACGGCCGGCGGACAGTCTGCAGACAAAGCCGTGTTGTCCGCGTGGATCGACGATTTCTCCGCACTGACATTTATGTGGCGCACAGATATTAAGACCTAGTCGGAGACCAACCGCCACTCTAATAGCTTCATTGTCCAGAAATAGGCCGCAGGAAGCTAATGGTAAGGCGTGCAGCCAATCTCCCGCATGTGGGGCAGCGACTGCGGTAATTATTTAGTTTTGTTCAGTTGATTTGTGTTTTCCTTGGTTGTGTACTACTGGTTGTGTACTACTTTTTTATGCTGTGCTTGTCACGAATAAAGATGATTATTATAATGTCTGGGACATCAGCCGACGGCGAAATCCTATCCTATTTAGAGACAGGCCAAGCCGGAAAGTAGGTCAGATCAGCGGGAAAGCGATCTAAGGGATACAGGCAAAGCCAAAAGTAGGTTTTACAACCGGATCTTAAGGACGATTGCTAATATGCTAATGTGCTGATGTGCTGGTAATGCATTCCAGAGCCTGGGCCACACACTGACAAGCAACTAGCGCGCCAACGACTGTTCGAGACTCGAGAGTGAGGAATAACAAATGAAAGCCCTCCAGAGTATCTAGGTGGCTAGTGGAGTGACTAGTAGGCCGCGGCGTCCTAAGATAGTGGGGTCCATGTTATAACATTGTGTTAGGCTATAGGACTTAATTTAATAATTTAATAATGTGATTCTAAGTGGTTTAGGAGGCCAGATAAGCCTGTGTAAAAACCACTGTTGTAACTAAGTGCATTCAATAACCTAGTTTTCCGAGATAGCCTTCGAATCCGTTTACTGTTTCAACTGTCACTCCCGCCTCGTCCAAACTGTTCCAGTTGTCCACAACCCTTGCACCCTTGCCAGTATATTATAAGAAATAAAACTTTTACTAAATTAAATTACATTTATAAAAATTAAGTAATCTTACAATTTACAATGGTTTCTTTTTCTGGATTACTTATTTTAGCAAAAAATTGCGAGATTGAAAAATGTAATACCAATGCGTTAGCTAGCTGAATAAGAATAAAATTTGGAAGCAGATATCTGATGCGATAAATGTATCGAATATTGTAATGAGAAACTTTTCAAACTGAATTTACCTAACCAGGGCTATTTCTAGGATTATCAATTTGGGGGAGGGATGTTGATATATTCAGGGGTCCTCTCCCACCGCTTATGGCGAGCGATAGCATCTTAGCTCCCAGTGGCGGTTCCAGGATTTCTTGGTGGGGAATGAACGAATTCATAGAAAGTTGGTGGGTAGGGATGAAAATAGAAGGGAAAATCAATAAACTTTGCCGAAAAGGGCTGAAAACAGGGAATTTTATCCATAATTTTACTACGTTTTACCGAAAAATAGCTTGACAATAAATCGACAAGCATAAAAAGGCCATCCCCGGTTAGTTTTACTAGACTTTTACGCAAAAATAGGCTTTCACCCGCAAAAAAGGTAACTCCGAAAGTTCGGTGGGGATGCATCCCCACTCATCCCCCACGTGGAACCGCCACTGTTAACCAGAGCCAGACTACATCCATCATAATTAGAGGCGTTGCTCTCGGATTGGAGGGGTGTTGGGGAGGGTTAGGGGGTGTAACAATATATCTGCGCGCATAACCCATAAACTTTTAAGACTGCGGGTGCAGTCGTACAGCGCATGAAATCTTGAGTCCACATTCATTGGCAGATGAATTTTTAATGCAATATTCGCGTCTACTCTGTGGCAGTGACGTTACTCTTGATTTAGTTGTCGCGCTGGTGAATTTTTATCGGTGTGTCCTGTGGTATTAATTTGTTACAGCTAGGGCAGCTACTGCATATGCTATCATGGGCGCACACAGAATTTTTTCCAGGAGGAGCAAAACACATTTCAACACAATCGTCACGGTTAATATTTTAGCAAGTTTTTCAATTTCAGTGTGAAATATTGGTATTGTTTTATTGGTATTTGCAGTTTCCAGGGAAGCAAGTGCCCCTCTTGTCCTAATGTGCGGGCGCCCGTGTGTGCTATCCATGCTCAACAATATAGTCTTGACATGGCTTAACGCCTTCGAAAAGATATTACAGATATTTAATTGCCAATAACCCCGTGGGTCGTGGGATCAAGGGTCAATTTTAATTGCCATTTCTGGTTTAGATTTCAAGGAAACCTACAATACCTATTCCTTTCATTGACTGAAACATGGCGACCCGATCCAACAGATTGAGAGCTGAATTATCAGTACAGGGTTTAAAACTCTACAGAGTCTAATAATAATAATAATAATAATAATAATAATAATAATAATAATAATAATAATAATAATAATAATAATAATAATAATAATATAACAAGGCTTAAAGTGGTTCATGAGAGTCTGCCCTGTGTGAGAACCACTATGTTTTGTCCATTCAATCTAGTATCCTATACTCCTATAGTACTAAGGTCTATTTTGAAATCATCCACACTAAGTAGTAGGCCTAAAGGGGCGGGAAGTTAGCAGAGTGGTAACAACGTTGGACGATGGAACAGGAGGTCGCGGGTTCGAGTCCCGCAGGAGCCCTAAAGGTCGACTCAACCTTTTTCGCAGTGGTAAAATGAAGAGCAGTGGTAAAAATCTCTGCGATAAGTCAAACAGGTACGCTATGCGATACACTAGCCCCGTATCCGTGGCATTGCACGCCTGGCTGAAGGCTATAGAAACGGAGATCAGCGCCGCTTTATGAGCCCGTGATGCCCGGGGAAGGACTTGACTTTTTTGATGTAGTAAAATGTCTGGCTGTTTCTGCTCCAGTCGACTCGGCTTCTTCTGACGCTTAGTTCCCTCCTCCACAAGTCTGATTCAAAAATAGCATCCTGGGCGAGAGTAAGGCTATAGCTACCTGAGCCTACCTCCATGGCTACAGCCGTCGTGACTAATCCTACGCCATAAGATGTTGAACAAGGCAATTAAATACCTAAGGCATGGCAGGAACCCAAGGCAATTAAATACCTTAGTATTAAACAGTCTTGGATGTTGAAGTGTCTAGGGGGCCAGCCGGCACAGGCACCGCCCTGACCCCTTCATAAACTGAACACCTCGCTCAGTGTTTTATCCAGACCCCAGGCCTTGGGGAAGGGGCACATTGACTTGGCTGGAGTCTGGAGGGGAAAAGGAGAAAATATCTGGGCAGTTTATGATATCTAGGCCTACAGGGAGGAAACTACGGAATAGGCCTAATTGACATCATTCGCGCAACAGAAGACAGAGGAAATGGTCAGTGGAGGTCCATGATCGCCGACGCAGTCAACCTGCATGACACCTAGAAGATGAAGGAGGGGAGGAGACACAATTCAATGCAAACATTTGTCACTGCTGAAATTGGGAGGGGGAATTTTGAGATTTGGGGCGGGGGACTGTCCCCTAACAGGCCTGGACAAAATACTGCTCACCTAATTATTCGTCAATTGACATTTGCGTCATTACTTAGGCCTATTCAGTAAAGCAGTAAACAGCAACGATATGGCATATAATTAAATTCATTATAATTTGACGACGTAACGAAGCCGATTGCGATGAAATAGAATACAAATATTATTGATACGAACCTCCTCACATCTTAGGCAATCAAAAGACCACGCACGATCTGTATATCGCAATGCCAACGACAGGTATGAAACAGTAATGAACAATGGCCAGACATTGATCGCTATAGTCTTTTGGGAGCCTGACCGTTCACGCAGACCTATTCTAACCATAAATAATAATACAGCATATGTTCCGCATAATGACACGATAGCGTTTTTGCCTGCCCGTCAGTCATATTAAGCCACGCCTTCCTAGACCAGCTGAAGGTCGACATCGATGGAAGGTCGATATAAATAGAAAACAAGTCTAGGCGCTTAGAAGAATTTGCTTTTGCGCTTGAATATGCAAGAAAACAGAATAACTAGATAGCTAAAGAGCCAGATGTCCGAATTTATTACCTACGTTCATGGACGTGCACTTAATACCCGAGACAGAGCATTTGGGATTTTTAACTGTCTGAGCTTAGGGTGACCAGATTTCTTTTAATCTTTTACGCCATTCCGGGACGTCATATGATAGTAGTAGCCTAGCAGTGGCGTAGCAATTATGCTCGGGGGCCCTTGGCGAAAAACGGGCAGGGGCCCTTTCCAGAGACGATCTGACAAGTTTGCGAAAATGTTGACGACCTTTTTCTGCTTGTCGGTCTTTCGATCTGATAACTTTACAACTTTGCGGGGGGGAAAATTTTTTGGCTCGGGTCGAGGGCCCTTTGCAGGTCGGGGGGCCCTTGGCATTTGGCCAGGTTGTCCATATGGCTGCTACGCCTCTGTAGCATAGTCAGTGTTTTATACAAGCATGCTAGGAGGGAAGATTCTCCCCCCCAAAAAAAACAACAAACAAACAAACTCACAATCCCCCCCCCCAAATCCCAGCACTCACACAAATTTTGCATTGAACTGTGTCTTTTCCCCTCCAACCAAGTCGATTCCCCCCAGAAAGCCTCAATCCCCCCAAAGGCCTGGATTCTGGATAAGACACTGAAAGTCACAGGCCCTCCGAATCCCCAAAGGCCTGGCCGACGGGCCCTGAGAAGTCATAATTTTTTCTTGACGACCTTTTTTTTGCTCGTCAGCCGTTTATTTAATATTGTGTCCCGGGCCCCCTTGTGCTCGCCGGGCCCCTCTGCTGAACTGACATTTTTAACCATTCTTTAGTGTTATTATTCATTTTATTGTTAATTATACATATTCATCATCGGCCCGGGCCCTCCAGACCGCCGGGCCCCTGTGCAGTTGGGAGGGCCTGCCTATCATTGGCCTACTGTCAAGGACTAAGTCAAATACAATAATAGACCTAATAGCAATTGGACATATTGGTCAAGTATCATACATGCGCATATTGCGCAGTTCCTCAACTTTAAACTTCCCTCAAGTGAAATATACTTGGAATGCTTTAGAAGTTTAGATCAAAATGATCCTCTTGTCACCGCAATCATAGTTATGAGCATGGGCGTCCGCAGACATTTTCCCAGGGGGGTGCAAAACAAGGTCTTGTGACGAAAGAAACTAAAAACATTTCCAG